>JAYRBW010144156.1:0-14849 GCA_036023295.1 Invenusta paracnida | reverse complement strand
CTACTTTTTGGAGGTTGTGCTGTTGCTGGAGTTGACAGGCGCCTCAGAGTCTGCCGTAAGAGCGAATATCTCCGTGAGTACCATAAGAATTGTATCCTGACTGTCCCAGTAGCAAGCGTGACTCGCTAAGGCGAACAGATAGTCGTTGATGCTCTCAAACGGTGCTTCCTACTCACAAAGGGGGGGGGGGGTCAATGTTGTCAAGAAGTCAGGGTTGTCACTGAAATTAATAGATTAACCTACTATCAATTAATAGTACTATTAACAAAATTGTTGCTACCGTTCGACATGTGGGGAATGAGACATATTTTTCAGAATTATTCGCAGTACCTACTATTATCGATTATACCATAGAAATACCAATTCTAAAATCTCCGTCTCTTCTATGCGACACATAAATCTACATCTTTGGTCTTCAAAGGTACAACATAGACTTAATACTATGTATTATGTTTTTCATGCATATAAACATTGCTAATAAATTATTCAAAAATAGTCTATAAAATGTGCAGCTATTTAATATATTATATACAATGTTGATTTACCTACGATTTAAGCACGCATATGCGTTGTTATTAATTACATTTAATGTATGTAATATATTATAAGTAAACTAATATCAAAGATAATTTATTATTCCAAAGAGGTATACCGAAGTTTACAAAATACTTTTCTTCCAAGTCTTCCATGTACATTCTGTCAGCACTAAATATTGAAAGTTGGTTCATCATTACAATACTCAAATTTCTCTAACTATCCTGAAAAAGGTCACAGCGGAATATATACCATTACCGAATTTATCGATTGCCAAAAAGTAGACACTACTGCACCTTTACGAACACAGGTTTACATACAAGTTAAGGGACCTCCTGGAACTATGTTCTGCAACTCATGCAAATATATTGAAAGCATCCCGCCCCCTCACCTGGAGAACGTAATCAAAGCGACGTCCGCCATTGAGTTGGCCCACATCGACCTCTTCAAGGACCACTTCCCCGCCTGTCCGATCCTCTTCAACACCAACAGTGGGGGTATGTATATCATTCGTGGAAGGTGTGTCTGGACGAGAGGAGTTCTCAGCGCTAGTGTCATCCTGGATCGGTGATGGTGTCGCCCGTTCCACTTTTCTGTACAGGCACGATAGAGGAATAGTAATAGTCAAAACACGCGGATAACACTTACAACGTATATACTTTATATTAAGATAGTGACAGCCAAACGAGAGCATAGGTGTTCCTTTTGGATTTTTAACCATTTATCTATTTCTTTATTGATTTAACAAAGAAGATGACTGTCCCTTCCAGAGACTACTGCTATTTCTACTTTTGAAGATCTTATTAAGTTCTGTTTTCAAGTTGAATATGGTTTCTGTCTCATAAATAATTTTTGCGTCCATTTTGTTGAACTGACCCCTGAGAATTCTAATTAATGCCAACATTCCAAACAACCATTGCAAATCATACTTCCAATTCCTTCAAAATGTCGAGTATAATGTAGAAAGTATCCTTTAAAATACGTATATGCATTATACTATGCATGTAATGTTAACAATACAATCTAAAATACAAATTTCAGATTTAATTATAGATAATTTTGCCAACCAAATTTAAGGGTCTAATATTTATTGGAAACAGAAGAAACACAGTAATAGCATAATGACACAACTTCTTTGCTATTATTGAGTATTGCTGTTAAACTGTGCACTGGAGTTAATTCTAAAGATAGTTTTAATTTATGAGCAGTTAATGAATCAATATAATGTAAGAATTTTTGAAAAATATCTTTGATTAATAATATTGGCATAACTAGTACTTTAATGGAAATATAAAACGAGAGTTGAAATCTTATCTAAATTGTATATCATTGTACAGAATGATAAATTTCGAATGTTTTCTAACCTGTTATTCCACAATTATTTGTCAGATATTTAGTTAGTGAGAGTACAACTCACCCCGAGTAACCGGAAGTGAAGGAGTTGATCCGCTGCCAAGTTGAGCGAATAGAATCAGTAAATTTGGTGGTGATGTCTTGACTGATACGGTTGATGTTCTCTCGGATTTCGATGTGCAGACGTTGCCGACCCTTGTGATGGACTATACGCACTGGCTCTGCCTGTAAACAGTTAACGATGTGACAGTGTTTTGTAGGAAAAAGTTGTATCCAAGAAATTTTGCAATTAAAAATAAAGTTAAACAAAGAATTGAAATGGTACTATTTACAACTTTTCCCATAAAAAAGCAATAGTATCACTAATTTGACAAAGAAAGATTAAATTTTAGAAATTATTAAAACTATGTGTGCTGTATAGCGCGATCGAAACTTAAATATTGATATATAAGTATAAACAATTTTAGGAAACAAATAAGTGCGATGAACACTGATGATCATAATGTGTTATATATTATATAACACTATAAGGATATCTAAAATTGTGCATTTAATTTATATTTCCTGAATTTTGTGTCAATAAATATAATTAATATCAGTCAAATAACACTGATTGGCAGAATAGACGTTGGGGGTTAGAAGTTACGAATCGTAGTAGAATATATTCTATTTAGAGGGTTACATTACATCTGATTTGTTATATTATAAATAGATCTGTATAATATGCCTAATTAAATGATTTAATGCATATATATATAATACTTACGAGGACTTTATTTTTAATGCTGAAAATAAACACAAATGATTTTTGTCTTAAACCCGAGGAGAGGGGGTTAACCCCTTTGGATCCGCTACTGCAAGTACCTTTCTAATAGACATAGAGACATATAATACGAAATTAAGTAGATGAGTAGGAAATTTATATTAATATTATTATCATATTTTGATATCATAAGCAAAGCCATTTCTAGATTTTGTCAAAAATAAACCATAGCGTTATACGTTTTCAATCTAATTTCTATTTCGTTAATACTAAAGCTATTACAGCTAAATATAAAAAACAAAGACAGAATTAACAGATCAGACGTGCTTACTTAGACTGCACGTAATAAATTGTATAATATATTTATATTAAAAAGGTATTAATATACAATACATACTTTTATCGTGAAAAAACAATGGTATATATTTCTTTATTATAAAATGTATAAATACAATTCTTGATAATTTAAGTAATATTGCTTTAAATATGCCTTACTGAATACGTATCGTTTCGCACTCCATCTGCTACGCGGTAATTGTATTTCTTAACATAAACTATAAATGTAGTCAAACTTATTTAATTCATTCTTATGTCAAGCCGTTATTCTTGTTAATACTGCACAAATTATTTATTTTATTTTATTGACTGATCTAATAAATTGATGGCAGTCAAATCATCCATAGAAATTAGATTACTCTACTCCCATTTCTATGGAATCAACATATCCCTATATCACAAAATTACCAAGAGTGTCTATAGCGTAGCTGTGCGAAAATTTACTCATACTACTAATACACGGGGTCTTATGCCACTTAGTTAGAAGTGTTTTAAATCTAAAAAACAATAGAAAAAATATCACTTCATGTTATGAGAACTATAGTCTAACCAGGATTTTTCAGCGCATCCAGTGATATTAAATATATTTTTACAATACAAGGATATCGATGTGTACTTGTACATCAAATACAGTAATTGATGATATTTGCCAACTATATCTTTCTGGACATATTTTGCTCACTTCTTTAAAAGTGGATTATATGCGTTGTGTTTTTTACTTAATCAATTGCCGATTAGTAAATTCATCCTATTTATTATAAAAAACATTTCCTAGATTGCATTGTGTTGTTAGTTATTTTTAAGAAAAAAATTCGCGAACGTGCATAAAAAACGTAACTTTGGTAACGTTAAATATTATTAAAAATTAATAGTTACAATATAAAGAATAGATAAGAAATTGGTTATGAAAAATAAATGAAAGAAATTAAGAAGAATAAAAGTCAACACTTAAAACTCGTGTATACAAACTTAAGTATTCGGTACGAAATAAAGACTGTAAATACTTTAAAATTCTACCTAGGTAAAAACAAGCATAATGAGCAGACCTTGCAGAGGGGGTTGATAAACTTCTCCACCCGATAAGCTACCGGATCATAGGGGTGAAAGATGTTGAAAAATGCAGGACAAGTTGGTAGATGATACGCCATATCCAACTGCTCCATGCCTGTTAGAGTAGCAAACAATAGACGTACAAATATTGTAAATTGTACACAAATATTGTAAATTGTACACACATATATATATGTCAATAAGAGTATTACCAACAACGTACCTCGAGTGGTAAGGAAGAGTGCAATAGGGGAGCCGAAGGCAAAGAGGTGCGCCACGGGGAAGCCTAATTGTGGATAGACAATCTGCGAGCTTGCTGAGGTGCCCCATTTGGATTGGTCGATGTAGCTAAGAAGTCGCTTCCTCGTTATCAAGGAGTCGATCTTAAGATCCCGGAGATCCGTATCCGAGAGAAGGAGGAGGCTGGCCTGGGATGTGATCCCTGCGTGGGTCAGTATATCCTCTAGAGAAGGAGAGTTCTCGTCTGTGGTGGTGTTGAGGTTGAGTTGGGCGAGGATGGTGGCGACAGAGGGGTCCATACCAGCATTGACTGCAGCGGTAGCGGCTAGAGAGGGCGAGTTAGTAACGCTTGGTGTTCCGTTGCTTGTGGTGGTTGGTCCACTCTCGGGATCCAATGGTATCTAAGATGGAGACAGAAGGGGGGGGGTGGAGGGGATAATGCACTGCAAGTATTTCTATCTTCTAAGCAACAAGGACTATAATTTCATAGATCCTCTATAAAGAATAATAAATATTGAAGATATTACTGCCGAACAGATAACTAACATAGATGGGAATAGGAAATAATTCAATTTCCGGAACATTTCCAACGAGGTGTCAATATTTATTATAATTAAATATGATATATTTACCCACATATATATATTTAATTTGATCTCATATTTCCTTAAGATTCCAATCTATGTACATATAAAAATACAGTAACGATTGATTTATAATATTTTTTATATAATATTAATGCATAATATATATGTATAAACAGTAAAGTCTAAGATAATTATTAACACAATTTAAAATAAAAGATTTTTAGGGATCCTCTATGAAGAACCTTGATTTTACAGTAGCATATACTCGAATCTGATTGAACGATCAGTATTGTTTTGTAAATTTTTTATGTAATATATTTACCTACGGCTAAATAGAAAATATTACTGATTCTTCCAGATTTAAATACTTAGGTAATAATAGAAAAAATTCAGCATGATTTGGATTGTTAGATATAACTTTTTTAGAGAATGACATATCTTGAAAAATCAATTATACACTTAAAATATGGATAAAGAAAATATACCAAAACAATAAAATAAAAGTAAATATATAGTCTACACAGGCAGTTAAAAAAGGAATTAAGAACATTTAAAGAATAAAAAGAAAAGCCGTAGTAGAAAAGATAGCTATATGAATTCAAAGAAGGGAAGAAGCAATTTGTGTGAAAGGCGTCTTTTTTCGTATATTGAGCTATTTTTTGGCAGTAGAAATAACCTTAAAAGAATCTATTGCAGCATAGATGAGTAGGTGTTACAGGATGAAAAGTGAAAACTTATTTGAGATTGAGAAATCGTACAAACAAAATAAGGATTAATCATACAATAAATATTTGACTCGAGTAAATAGTAATAGTTGTAGATAACCTTAGAAACAGGAGTGGTTGGGCATTATTATTATATTTAATCAATATTTATTTTTGAAAATATAATATATATATTATAAATTGTCTCTGACAGTTTCCACGTATAAATGTCTTTCAGTTTGGAATAAATTCATTGAGCGAATTATGTTTCTATAAATGTCTCGAATTGGTCATTGTTTTCCAAAATTTAATGTTGACGTATTTTTAACGGCAGTCAATTTTAGAGTAATAGTTAATTTATGAATAAAAATGTTTAGAATGCTTTTAGACCCTTTAATGTGAGAATCCCGTACAAACTATAAGAAGGAGAGTACAGCCCACTGACCTGATGAGCAAGAAGATCGAAGGAGATGACCGAGCCCAAGCTGTGTCCAATGATAGAGAACTCGCCAGCAAAATCCGGCCACCGCGACAAGAACAGTGCCTTAAGTCGTGTAATCTCCCCAGCCACAGCGTCGACGATAATCTGCGAGTACTTGGAGCTACTGTAGAACAGGACATCAACCAGCGTGTCATTCGTGTACATCCGCATCTTCGGGATACTTACCAGTGAAATCTGACTCACCCGTTCGTCAATCCCAGTGGCAGCCGAGTGCAACTTTCGGTGCCAATTCACCGGGAGAAACTCCACTCTTCTATTCGACCTCTCCGGGAAGTGACGTGTCGTTAGTTGATTGGCTTGACGGCGTAGATCGTCCACGCATTCGACGATAGTCCTGCCGCGTAGGTCACACCGTGGACCAATTCCATGCACGACGAAGACGACGTGGTCGGCAGGAAGCCAGTCGTTTGCTGGGAGTTTGAGCCTGACTGGGGCTTGATAGAGAGAGCCGGGACCTCGCCAGACTTGAAAAGACCGCATGGAGGTGACGTCAGAGGTGTCGAATGAGAGAGAGACACCGGGGATGGTTGTGGGACTCAGACAGCTTGTTGATTGGTATTGGAGCATGGTCTGCGAATGCAGTGTTAGGGTTTCAAAATTAGAGGATTTCACTTCCAAGCTTACATAGACTCATTTATTGTTTGCCGAAAAGAAAGCCAAATTTAGTTTGCACAATATACACGAAATATACAATTGTGGGTTAAAAAGACAATAAAATTGGTAACATTTCTGCCTCCAATTGTATTACGTAGAACACTATATTAGTCAAATTAAAAAAATATATAATAATAAAAAATCGCCAGTGAACAGCTTTCCGATTTACATGGCTATTATAACTATATATCAAGTAGTGTATATTATTAAACATCTAATAACTGCTTCAAGATAATAATACATATTATGAAAAAGTAACAGCATAGTGAAAATTTAATAAAGAAATTCCATTTTACTTATATCAAAATTTGGTTTATATAATACAGGCGTGTGATTTGACTAATTAAAAAATCCCGGGTCTGGGGTCCAAAGCCCCTGGTCAGGGTTTGTGGGGCGTAGCCCCCCGTAATTTTTTACGTATTTTGTTAACACTTTGAATGACTGGTAAAGCTATAAAAGAAAATAATATACAAATATAGAATTGCAAATCATGAACATAATGTTGGGTCCCAAGGGGGTTTTAATGTATTAACATTTTTTGAGTTTTTTTTACATTTTAGGATGTATAAATGCAGTAGAATCTATCTAAAATCATTATTTATTTGGTGAAATGATCCACAAATTTTGTAGTTTTGACAATGACACAAAATATTTTAAACCAATTTTACGCCATTTGTTTCTACATCCCTTCGAAACTGCCTTCTCTTTAAGTTTTACACTTAGATATTTCGTTATAATTACATTTTGTTAACACACTGAACACACTAATTTGGAAATACTATTATCTTCAAAAATAGAAAAGTCGTATCATAGAGAGATTATTTATTTTTAAATGTCAGGTATCTAAAATATACAGCTTTAAAATAATGACTTGTAAAAATGACTAAAGGGTATAAAAAGAAACCAGTTCTTTTATCAAAGCTAACCAAAAAAATTAAACTATTTTGAATTACATAATATTAAATCCACTTAAAATTAAAACCTTTACAATTGTTTTACTTACAAGAAACTGGAAAAGTGTATGGAGAGGAGGCCACATCATCTCCTGTCAACTATAGTCAGTATATGTGTGTATAATATTATGTATGGTCGGTGTTTGGACTAGCGAGCGCTCTGTGCTTGGAGACTAAGTGCCTTAAATTATGATGAGAGCCTTGCTTTCTTTGCACTGCTCTTACTATGTTTACTATGTTTGCGCTTGGCTGCCTTCAGTGAATGTAAGGCACACTGCATTACAGCACGCTCCCTTATTCTTGATAACTGCTTCCGCTTTTCTTCTTCGGCTTTATTTTTCGCCCCCCCCCTACACTCCCAATTTTTATTGCAATTTTAAACGAATTACAAGAATGGTCATTTCAACTTCAAAATCCCGGAAATCCCTGAAGAATCACATGTCTGATAATATTAATTAATTTAAATACCTAATTTCGTTTAAATTTAAACCAGTGCCTCTTCTTCTCATTTTAATATTATTTACAAAAAAACAGATTTCAAAATAAAATCAATAATTATGACACATTAATCAAAAATACATAGATACAAAATCGAAAATTTCAATTCAAAGGTTTTATAATAGGTCTTCAAAGATAGATTTTATATTTTTATAACCAATCTATTAAAAGTAGTTATATGGAAAATATTTACTCTTAAATTATATTATTATTTAAAGAGAATAGACTATAAAGAAAGGTATATATTAAAAAGAGTAGTTACAAATGTAATTAAATGTTAAAGAATAACAAAAATATTATAGGTAGCTCCCAATAGAATTAAGAATAAGAGTGCTAATCAAAAATAATCATATACATAAAAAAAGGCTATAAAATTATACAAACCAAAAAATATATATCTAAAAATGCACATGATTTATTCCGGCGTTTCAAAAGAAGAAAGATAAAAACAAACAAACAATCAAGAAACTTAGATAGTATGTGCAGAAAAATAAACGTTATCAGTAGATAAATTATCCTGGGAACATAATAACAACTATAGCTAAAGAAGGGAATCAACTTTATAGAAAAGGACGGTAAGACAGCTAGAATTTTATCTAAATTCGGGTGCGACAAGGCAATAAAACATAGTATAAAAGCAAGTACTTTCAAGAACCAGAATAATAATATATATTTATATACATATACAGTTAAATGCACACACACAAACGCACTACTTTGGATCAGTGGCAGATCACAAACATTCTCTTGTTAAGAGAGAAGACAAACAAAGCGACTTCATATTTCGTCAGAGAATAACCTGCTATATAGAAAGACGGATGAGAAGGTATACTACCTTGGGTCCTGTAAACTCGAAGGTTTGTAGTTCATCGGCATACTCAGTGAGCGGAAGGACAAACTTGACCGGCCAGACATTTTTATCGAGTGCTTCTTTGTAGTGTGTTTCCAGTCGGTTTGATAGCCATTCCGTGTACGGGAGAAACTTTGCCTTAGTGTCCACTCTGAGCACATATGTACACACCAGGAATAGAAGAATTGCCATGTTTTTATGATCGACTAAAGATGAGTTTATCTAGATTTAGCATTTATGACATTTAATTAGTAATGCCATTTGATTTCAAGTATCGGAGCCAAATAGATTAGTTTATTGTGCAGATAGAATTCGAACGGACTCTAGTATTTTTTTATACTATATTCGCTTATTAATTACTCTTGAATAAAACATTAAAAGTAGGTTCATTTTTCTAAAATATATATCTAATTAACGAGAAATAATTTAATCTAATGGAAACATCGTAGCTGATCTATTTGTAGTACACTCTAAAATTTCATATGAAATCGATGTGTCAACTTTTAATGATGACAATTTTATTTGATGAGACAAAGCCACATGTCTCAAGCTTGAGCATAATAATGTTTAGTCAAACTCTAACTATTCTAACGTCTGTTTCACTACAATTAATATTAGTATACTAGTTTTACTTTCTTATATAATATATACACATTATACAGCACAAAGTCACTCATAAATGTCATAGTAGAGTTAATATAGAATGCTTTGATTTATTATGTTAAACTTTTTACTAAATATTATAATCGGGTAGAATCGTTATAGATCTATAAACCTACTAAATACATTATACATCGGCTGTCAGATAAAAAAAAATTCGATATATCGCGATGTTGTGTTTTGTTTTGTAATAATAATTTAGACACATTCTATCATAATAAAATTAAGCAAATAAGTTTGTGTGCTCTATTTGGCTGCATTGAACAGACATAACTCATCTACAATTCGAGGCATTTTCTTTTCAGTCGATAATCGTGGAATAAACACCATGTCGTTATGTCAAATGAAAAGGAAGCATTTACAATACTTTTGAACATAAATATATCCTAGGTATTAACGCGATTCATATTTTTCTATAGTTTGTGAATATTTAATTGAATCAAACAAATTGAAATATTATTATGTTATTGAACTATATTGAAAATACAATTTAATGTGTGAAGTATAAAAAACAGTAATTGGTGTATGTTTAAAATATTATTGTTTTATAACAAATTGAGCTTTTTTGTATTAAACGAATAAAAACGTTACTAAGTTTCCAACAAAAAATTAATAATAATTTATATTAGCACTTATTGTTATTAAAATTAATTAATGACATTGTTTGTTAGATGAAGAAAGCACTACCAAATATTAATATTATTATAGATATATATCATATCTATTGATATAAATTTTGGAAATAATATATTATTAATATAAAAAAATAAATTAATAAAATCACATAAGCCAAATTTAATCTGAATTAAGAACATTTATAACAGAAATATTTATTTATTTTATTCGAACATGTCTGGACTCTAGTTTAAGCATAATAAATCTAATAGAGTATTGCACAATAGTATTTTTGATACTCTATTCAAATTTTAAAAATTACTGTCCATGCACACGTAAAGGTTAAAAGCAAGATTTAAACAAGTATGATTACATTTAATCTTCTAAAAGATAATGTGACACTAATTACTTGTAGTGATTTATCCCATTATTTGTGAAAAATGCATTATGTATAGGTAAATTTAAAGTCAACAAAGACTCTAATAAATGTTAGCTATAGTTGCGTAATAAAACATATTACAGTCAGTAAAGAAAGGAATATGGAGTGAGAAAACGTGGCTGCGAATAATCAAGTTATAAGCTCAACATTACAAAGGGGGCCAGGCCCGCCCACTCAGTTAGTAAGCAAATGGGTGACAATCCACATTTTTCAATTGCAATATTTAATAATAATAATAAATTGCCCAACTGACAGTAGAACTTGTAAATTCTACATAAAACCTAACCAGCGTCCAAAGAAGCAAATCATTTATGAGATTAAATACCGTCTATGTAACCAGATATATATTGGAGAAACAGGTAGGAAACTGTATGAATCCGTATTAATTTAAAGAACAGATACCGAGATCATATCTCTCAGCCGTGATTGATTACTTCAGCAATGGACAAAATAATACGTCTGAATTTTTCAGTTCACTATCTACTGGCGCATAATACAGCAGGGGATCGTCTCTTATAGCAACAAAAGAAAATCAATCGAAGCTATTTACATAGCTAGAGCAGATATGAATGGCTGTGTAGGTGCAATGTAACACTTAGCTTCTTAATTCGTTTAGCTTGTAAAATATACTTTATCTACATGTAGGTTATACAACACACCACTCTTTATAATATCTTTCTTCTGGTTACCTGTACCTTGCTGTAATATACTATATTTCTTAATTGTCATGTATACTGCTACCCATATAATACCTTAGCCCTTGTACTTGATAAAGCATATGGTGAAACGTCCTACACTCCATCAATATACGATTAATATCCGAAAACTGTTAAAATTCAATGTTTATATTAAAATGATAAAAAATCACATTCATTAAAATTTTTTTTAGATAATAAAAACTATTTACACATTGTAGGTAACTTTAAGATAACATATTCTAAGTTGATGATTTGAAATTATACTCAACGAAGCCAGCTTACTCTGTTTCGAGGGCAAACAAAGGTAACTACGCACCTGTAGAACCAGGAGCACCGTCGAACCTCTTTCTCCTCCTCTTCCCAGTAGACGGGACGCCGACAGCGACTCTTAAGACAGACCTCATACCTTCCAGCTTCAGTGGGCACACTTGGCGGTGATTCACAGTCTTCTGTTCTCCCTCCCTTCTCTGTTCCATTCTCAATGGTAGAGGAAGTGTAGGCTTGCTCGAGGTGGATGGAATCCTCCAATGAGAAAGGGAGCCAGATCTCTTGAAGAATGTCGTTCTGGATCGACTGATAGAACCAATGGTGCTTTACTTGCACATAGCCTAGGAGCATGGCAATTAGAAAGCGAGTTTATGCATCTTTAGATGATTCGATTATTATCGATATATATATTTTTTCTAATTAAAATATTATGTATTTTGTTTTCATCTCTATACAATGTTTTTGGATTTGATTGTTGCTCGACATCAGTTTTTCGAATTTAACAAAGAAGTAAACTTTATGTGGAAAGATGAATAAAATTAAGTTATTATCAAAAAATTAAAAAATCAATATAAATCTAATTATTAATATTACATTTGGTGGGTTTCAATTTGAAAAACACAGTATATGATAAAAATAATGAAAATTTAGCTTTATATGCCTTACTACCTTGAAATTGAATAAATTGCATTTAATACAATTCCTTTGATAAGGGAATGATTTTCTTTAGTATTAAATCATAATATTACTTGCTATAATATAATATATATAAATCTATATTTTACATCATTTGAAAACAGACTAAATTAATTCTTTATAAAATTTTATACATGTGAATATGATAATAAATAAATAGTGAATAATTTGATTAAGCAATATGATAATCATAAAATATCACTAACCATATGAACAACAATTAGTAATAAAGTTTTGTGTTTATCGTGATACATAAATTTAAAGGAAACATGTATAAAATTACAAATGGTGAATAACTATCTAATTACACTAACAGGCAATAAGTAGTGAAAATTAAGATCAATGAAAGCAAAGTATTCAAATTTGTGAGATGCTACAATATTTTTAGACTAAATAAAGCAATAGATAAATAGTTTATATTTTTATGATTTTCAAAGTTGATGAAAAAAAAGTAATACACACACATTTATACAAAAATAGATTTAAAATATCTATTTAATCTAGAAAGAAAATATTCCAAAGAAAATATAGTAACAAATACAACACAATACTATTTAATGTGAACTCAGAAGTATTCAAAAGAAAAATGCATACAAATGCACAGTGAATAAAAAATTTTCTTACTCAAATATTTTAAATAAAGAAATCTGAAATTTCTCAAAAACAAAATATATAATATTTATTATCATTAGCATATATATATAAAGTGTTATGATTGTGTTTATGTAGTGTACTTGCATTAAGATCACAGCTAAGATAATAGAAATTAAAAAATACAAAGTATATCTTACTTATTTTTTTGTCAGTTCTATTGGAATCATTTGAATCTTCAGCCATTTTGAGAAATGAACTAAAATTGGACAAATCAAAATTAAATTTTTCACAAGTGAATGTAAATAAATTATGAAAAGTTACTCGGAATACATTTTTGTGGCAAAATAAGTAATAAAAACATGAGAATATATATATGTTCAAAAATAAATTGTATAAATACAGATTATCATTTCAGAAGATTTTGTAATTCCTTACAAACATATACAACCATACAGAATGTTTGTCCCACTTTATTATACCTATAATGAAACTAAATACAATTGTTTAGTAAATGTGATTTTTTGTAATTGAATAGATACAATTAATAAAATGTTAGTTTGATATGAATAATTAAAGCAATTTATAAGATACATAAAATCAAGTATTATAAAAAGACAACTGTAAATAATAGATATTTATTTATATTATTGCAAGCTAACATATACTTAACAAATCAAAAAGCTTCACTGTTAGGCATAATTTACCATCTGTTCAACATCAAAGCATACAAACTCAGTACAAGAGTGATAATTAATCATAGCAAAGTAATAAAAAATGTTTGTGATAATCCAATCATTTTCTAACATAGTTTAGGCATATTTTGGTGTAAGCTATGTAATGCACCACAGTAATACTTGTAGATCAATTAGATTTAATTAATCATCTTATTAACAAGTAATATTTATATTATAAATATTGAAATGTATAATATTGATAATAGTATTCTAATTGATAATAATATATATATTATTGATGTTAATTAAACCTTTTTTTTAAGCTTGAAATATAATATTGAGATATTTATTTTTAATAAATGATTTCATCAAAATAAAACAAAAAATAAATGTTTTGACTACTTGCAGTCAATGTCATACTTACAGTTTATAAAATTTCCCCCAGATATAAGACATTTATTATGAAGTTCTACACCACCTAAAAGTTGTGTAAAAGTACCTAATTCATTAGATTAATTAAAATCTTCTATGATAAACACTTGATTATAAACTTTAGCTAATTAAGTGGGTATGATACATATTTCAATTATATCTCAGCTATATATTAAAGCATATCCCTATAGAGGTGTACCTTAGTAAAATATATGAAAAAAGTATATTTTATAACATTATATAATTAATTATAAAATAAAATTTGATAACAATATTTAGGTAGCATGGGGTAAAATTGGCACATTTTGATTTTTTATGAAACATGATGTTAAATATTTTTTAACCATGTGCATAAAATATACATTAAAATGTTATGTATAATAATTTGCAATAAACACTTAGTAAATATAAAAAAGTATAATTTGATGATTTTTAAGCTATATTTTTGGAGGAAAAAACATAGAAAAATAGCTGCATTTTTATTCAAAGAGCACTAAAAGTCATCTTGGGTATTCATTATGATATATAATTAACCAAAAGATATTATAATTAGTAGTTATTTCAATATTCATATTTTACTGTTTTGAGTGAACTATTACATTGTAATCACTACACATTTATAAGTGATTCAATAATTTTCAATGTGTTGTCCTAATTAGTGATGTTCTTATAGTATTATTATTAGCCAAAAATGGCAAAAAGTGTGTTAGCTCATATCATAAAAGAATTGAAATAAGCATAAAATGTGTT
>JAYRBW010144145.1:0-14849 GCA_036023295.1 Invenusta paracnida | reverse complement strand
TTGTTTTCATTGTTTTGTATTAATGAATTGTAATTTACCGGACGTTAAATATTAATTTTAATTGTACTGTTTTATATGTATTTTTCCGGACATTAAATGGCAATCACTGATTTAATGTCCGGAATTTTAATTAATTAATTCGTAAAAGATATGACTATAATATTTAATTAACGATGGTGTATCAATATTTTTCGCGTTATCTTGAAATACTTAAATTTTTGCTTAATCACGTATGACTTTCTTCTTAAGGTGTAGTTTTTTTGTTACTTCTACACTACTAGTTTTTAACATATTGATAGATACGATCACTACGATCTCTTATATTTCTATCATGGATATAAGTATATCAAAACTATAATTGTTCTGCTTTTATTAATAAAAACTCAGGCAATTCTTAAAAAAAATCAATTTTATGCGAAAAATATATTCCAATGAAGTTTCAGTACCAATCAAGAAGTCTGACGAAAATAATAATAAGAAAAATATTTTTAATCGAAATTAACCTCTTTCAAAAATGTATTACCTCCTTTAAAGGTTCTACTTAGATGAATTTTATTCCCTAGCGATTTTATTCTTTGGCGATTACGTTGATATCAAAATTGAGCTTTTTAATGTACTCTATAGCCTGATTTTTTAACTGGCAAATATTGACATATACTCTTAGCATTAAAGATTAAGAGCTGCGGTAGCATCTTTCAAGCTAATCGCTGACCCCTTGTTTTTGACTTGATGTTGTACACATCTACTTTGTTAAAAGTTAAGTAACTAACCGAGAAAACTGATACAGAATGCTCCAAAATTGATTGGCAATTTATTATCTACGTAGTAGTAAAGCTATCAAAAGCGTCAACCCAACTCTTTATTATCATTAATGTATCTATTTCCTTGTATATACAGTCTCCGTTAACATGATACTAAAATGATTATTATTCAATACAAAAAATATAATATTAAGCCGCAATAAATTTAGATAATTAAAAAATAAAAAGACAAGCTTTTGGCCTATACATATACATAATAATGCGTACTTTTAAGTCTCTGTTTATCTATTATATAATCTCCATAATACATTAAAAATTAAATTAGCCACTAAATACTATATTGATTCAGCAATATTTTGCAGAGACTTGGACACCAAACTTCAGACATAAAGACGGCACAATAGATAAATGATCCCATTGAACTTTTGTCAAGAATTTTTTCATAATTTTTATTTTTATGAATTTTACAGTTTAGGCGTATACCTATGTTCCATATTGATCTATAAATTTATGGATTTTAAACAAAGTTTTGTAACAATTATATCTTGGAACCATTTTTATATCAATTTCTTCGATGACTGTACTATGTATCATCATTCTAATTTTACTTTTTTTTAATCGGCGTCCTTTTATATCAATTTTTTAATGGTTGTACTACCAATCATCAATATTATTCAACGTTTTTCTTTTGAGGAGTTCGTTTCTTGGCTTTCATTTTTGCGACGTTGTCATTTTTGTTTAGATAATAATATCAGTATAAACACATTTTAATCAACCCCAGATTTCAAAACGGTTTAAATATATAAAACTTTTAGTTTAATTTAGTCGATTAGTCGAGTTTTTGCACGTAAGCATCTCATGTTTAAATTGATGTAAAAATAAACAGTTTTGATGGAGCCTAGACTTATTTATTAACCGACAAAACATATATACCTATTCTTGCTGCTTAGTATTAATGACTATGTGCAGCGAGTAGTATTTTTAAAAATACATTGCTAACGATCATGTTCTTAATTTGTTAATACCGTATCGTCTAATTTCTTATTTAAATTCACAACATTTATAACAAATACGCTTTTTATTCTTTTTCTGATACAAATACAAAATATTGTGTTGAAACGGAATATAATATGTATGTATATTTTATTGGACAGTTTCTTCTAACTTTAAACCAATGAAAGTTATATGAATATAATACATTAAAGTGTACTATGATAATATAAGTATTCATTTAGTTAAAGAGAGGAAAGAAGCTTTACGATAACTAAATCTAGATTTCTCGTATAGAAAACATAAAGTCTTGTTATATATAATTAATAACTAAGAAGAAAAATTCACAGGGTGAGTGTAAGAAAACAACCGATTTGCCTTTAATTCACTGGCTTGTATAATACGATCTAAAGAAAACCATCTATTCATGAGCTAAAGCAGTGCTTACTGGAAAGTGATCAATTAATCCTTGTGACATTCCGGTTTTTATTACTTGTAGTTGTAAAAGTTCAAATAAACTTGTGCAGTCCAAAGACAGAATTATTTAATCATCAATTCTTTTCACGTCTAGGTTATTATAATTTATTGTTATATCTATCCATATTTATCTGTATAAAGGGTTATTATATTTAAACCCTCAAATTCTGAGCTTTTAAAATTGTTTGAATTAGTAAACCGTTTTTGAAGCCGCTTTTATACTTGTGAGTGAAACAATTTCTATTTATTCTTTCTTCAATTTCAATCCACCTTCTTTGCCATCCAACTACATTTTCCACGGAACCAACGGTAACAGTGGAGTTCGACGAGATAGACGACACCCAACGGCAACAACATCCTCACAACAAGTCCTCGGCCCGTTTGCCTCCTGCACCAAGTCGCGCCGATACGAATACTCTGGAGAGCGGAGGTAGAGAGGGCGTTGTGATACTTGAAGGAGCAGCCGACAAACTTCAAGACCCACCGGTGGCGGTCAGTGCCGGAGACGGCGGGGCATTGTCGGCAGACATGTCTATCAATATAGCGGTTCAGGACGAATCAGGAGAGGTTCAAAATGTTGTCATTGACTGTGCCGATGATGGTGCTGGTAAGTTTTAAGCAATTTATATTTCTGGGTTTAAGTCAATATATATCTGAGTAGTACATAATCGTTATATAACTAACGATGTTAGGTATATGTTATCTGATTTTTTCATGTGTATATATATAGTTATATTCTCGAGATAATTTTTTTACGTAAAAGGTCAAGTGATCAAAATTATAGCTTAATACAATTGTTAAATATTTGTTATTTTTCGGTAAATTGTATCTTCTATTTATCTTTAGAATACTGTTATTCCTATTTATAGTGAATAAATCGTTTCAAATAGTAAACTTAGTCTGACATTAAAGCAATAGGTATGTCCAATTAACTTAAGAATAATTTAATTAAAAAATTGCGACTATTTAGTACTTAAACATAGTTGTTTTCTTAATAACTATTCTAAAAAAACGAAATAAAAATGTATTGTTTATCAAATACTAAATTTCATACTTACCACAATTTTTCACCAATTTCAACCAACAAAACATAATTTAATTTATTATCATTAATTTTATCGCTGTCTTGCTATTATAATTGGTTATTTATAATGTATGGTCACAAAATGACATAACAATTAATTGTCTATTTTCGATAAGTTTGGTTTGCTTGTTCGTGGCCAGTATTTGCTGTCGTCAAAATGTATACCCCACAAATGATTTTATGGGTAATTTACTGAATCTTATAGGATTTTAACAACATCGAATTCAAAATTGTTGTTCAATTTACAATATAGTATCAGAATAATTGAATCCTATTTATACATCACTAACAGGTTTAATTTTCTAAAATATTAATAAATCCAGCAATGGCCTATTTACAAGCTTCAAATAATTAAAGAGAAAGTATATAAAGCATATAAATTAATCAATATTTTAGGTAAAACAAATATCTATGGTTATAAGAGTTTCAAAACTTTGTGGTTAAATACTTATTGGATTATACATATATCTATCTAAACAAGAACGACCGCGTCGCAAAAATGAAAGCCAAGAAACAAGCTCCTCAAAAGAAAAACGTGGAAATGATGTTGATAATATGAAGTACAGTCATTAAAAAAATTGATATAAAAAGGACGCCAAGATTAAAAAATCAAAAATTTGAAATTATATTGATGATACATAGTACAGTCCCTAGAGTAATTATATACAGAGCTTCGACTTTTATTGATTCTGTATACAGTTAAGTACTACTATGTTGATACCTGAAAGCTTAATTGCAAAATAATGTTTTAAAAACCGACATCAGTTAAACAGATTTTGTTGTACAATAGTTTTAGGCATATAGGTAATAAATTACATATTAAGACAACTTACGTATAATGTTAAAATTGTTAGATAATATATATTTGATCTTAAAATTAATTTAATACAAATATTAATACTACTTTTTGTAACCAATTTATATAACATTTATTAAAATAAAATGATTTTATATTGATGAAGATTTACAGCGTGATGTATACGAAATCAATATGAGTGAAATATCTGTGTTTAATTACTC
This sequence comes from Invenusta paracnida, assembly GCA_036023295.1. Classification (NCBI taxonomy): domain Eukaryota; kingdom Metazoa; phylum Platyhelminthes; order Proseriata; family Coelogynoporidae; genus Invenusta; species Invenusta paracnida. The sequence continues at coordinate 10,517 of JAYRBW010144145.1, read as the reverse complement.
TATGGTACAGCCATCGAAGAAATTGATATAAACATGGCGCCAATATGTAATTGTTACAACACTTTCTGTATAAAATGCATAAATGTATAAATCGATATGGAACATAGGTATACGTCTAAACTGGGAAATTCATAAAAATATGACAACAAAAATTCCGAAAAATATTGTGGCAATGGTATAAATTATATTATTTTACTATGCTATAAAAATTGGCTTTTGCAAAAACAACCACTTTTGCATTCATATGGGTTTCATTACTTCTGTAAAAATGTATCATTTCCAAGAATTTTTCAACAATTTTGTTGTCATAATTTTATGAATTTTACAGTTTAGACGTATTTAGCCGTTTGCCAATCAGAGTGGATTGGATGTTCAGAGGACTGGCTCTTATGTGCAAATTGTGGTAGGTGGTCTTGCGAGAGTTGTTTCAGATCAAACATGTGTTATTTTTGTGAGTAACTTCATTTGGAGTACAATAATCAATTTAAAGTTAATTATGCTTGATGTTTGAAAAGGTTTTAACGCTTTTGTTCTTGTTACAGTTAAATACATAGAGGATGTCCATATCACCCTGCAACGCATTTTTTGATTATTTGTTATATGTGTTATAAAAATAGCCATATTTTTGTTATTGAATCTTCAATAAAGTCTTTTGTTTGTTTATTCTACTTATCGCTTTTACTTTAATGGTAATGAGTGTTATCGTACATATCTAAGCAATATAAAACATTCTAATTACGTTCAACGTAAAAAGTGTCCATATCACTCCACACTACCCTATCCATGCTCCAAATTTATACATTATGCATTTTAAACAAGAATTTTAACAATTACATCTTGGCGCCATGTTTATATCAATTTATTTGATTGCTGTACTTCATATCATCAATATAATTTTAACTTTTTATTTTTTAATCTTGGCGTCCTTTTATATCAATTTCTTTAATGACTGTACATCATATCATCAATATCATTTCCACGTTTTTCTTTTGAAGAGCTCGGTTCTTGGCTTTCATTTTGGTGACGCGGTCGTTTTTGTATAAATATCAATTCATTTTTTGAAAATATTTCTATATTAATATAATTCATGCATACAACGTGAATAATAATTATTTATTTATTTATAAAATTCTGAAATAGTGCAAAAAATATTCTTCCATATTTCGTCGTTGATTTCTCTCATATGATTAAATTTAAAAGGAATTATATATTTTCCAAATAGTATGAGTTATACTCAATTTTTATATTTTAGTTTAAACGCTTGAATATGGAAATTAAACATTTTATCAAAATAAATCCTAAAAATATCTTTCCATATCGAATTTGTTCGTTTTGCTTCGAAATAGTTACATTTAGGTTTAATCGCATATGGTTTTCTGTCTAACGTATAGTTAGTTTTATTTTCACTTAAATCTTTGCTTTTATTTTGTTACATATTGATAGGTAAGACTTTTGTACTGCATTTATTGATACAATTCCAGCGATTATTCTAAAAAGACCAATTTTATGTAAAAATGTATTTTCCGATAAAACGTCAATATCAATCAACTAGACTACGAAAATAAGAAAAAGAAGAAACAATTTTTCATCAAAACCTTTTAAAAAATGTCTAGAAACTTTTTCAAAATTTCATACTAGGTGCATTTTGTTCCTTAGTGCTTGGCAATTACGTTGATACCAAAAATATGCTTTTTTAATGCATTCTAGCCTGATTTATTAGCTGTCAAAAATATGTCTATTCTCCTTAGCATTAATAACTAGAGCTGTTAGCATCTCTCAAGCTAATTGCTGACGCTCTTATACTTAGCTTGACAAAGCTACAGCATCGTCTAATTTCTATTTGTCACAGTTTTGTGACTTATCGTCTTTAAGTGTTAATTCGCAACTTTCAATTTAGGACGAAGTTGAACGTTTCTTTATTAAAAAAACACGAAAACATATATATATATGTATATTTAAAATATTTTAGACATTGAATTTGTCTATCAGGTTGTCAAAAACGTATATATCTATTAGAGTAACTGCTCCTCACTTAGTTGCTTTTTAAAACTCAAATAACATACGTAATTATACGCCAAAATATACATTACCATTTATTGTATATCTTCTTATATTTTTTTAATTAAACAGTAATATGGAAGTATTAAAAATTGCTGTAATATTTGGGTTGGTAAACGAATACAAAGATTACGTCTTTTAAAAACCATCCAATATTTTTCTTATTGACTTTATTAACTATGAACATTTTGGATTATTCAATGGAAGAAAAGTTAAGAAATCCATTGCTAGCGTATGCACTGATTTACTTCCCTAGCAGAAATCAATAAAATGGGTTAAATTAGCTTAGTTAAATTAAAGTGTTAAAACAATTATGTTAACACACATTTTTCTTCTTAAAATCCTATTATTTTCTCGTTTTATTCTAAACAACTAAAAATAGATTAATTATGCGTAGGAATATGTATATAAACTATATAATTGTAATTATTATTTATATAAATAGCTTTTGAATGAAATAGGTATCTTTTATATCTGAAATGTATTATTTTAAATTAAAAAGTATCCTTATGTATTTTTTCAATTAAAGGCTTATTTTATAGATGATGTTTTCATCAAATAGTTTTTTTAAAGTGTGCTAATAAACTTAAATTAAACTAAAGTTAAACATTACTATTTTTATGAAATAACCTAAAACAATTTTTTTAATCATTACACATTAAAATGAATGTTTTTTGCAAAACTATTGTGTCTTTATTTAAGATTTGACGATTTCAGTTTCAGTAATATTCTATGTTATGTCTATTTTATACATATTCGATATATTACTCTTTGTCGAAACAGAAATTGCCTATATGGACTATATATTTGAATAAATCTAAATTAAACTAAATTTGAAATTAATAATTCTAAATAATTAAATTTCTCTTTCTTTTATGCAACTTTCAAGTTAAACATTTGGAATTTTTTTATGAATTCATATAAAGAAAACATGTATTTTCTAACTTTGATCATTATTTAAGTCTTTATTATATAAATGTTGGTAATATAAATAAGTTATGCCTATCAAATACTATGTAACATACATTGTTACGAATTTTTAAAGTAATTTGTCTTATATTAATGATAAAGAATGTTTGAATTATTCTAATTAAACTATACATATGTTGTTCTATTTTGTATTTCATATGTACATATAATAAGTAGATAATATGTTATCTTATAATTATCATTATAATTATCATTTAAAACTGTACAAAATTAAACGGGACGATGTTGTTCGAGTTATTGCATGTGTATATAGTTAATATATACCTTGTAAAATTTTCATTTTTTGAACTGTATTTATAACAATAATCGTCGCTATATATTTCTGTGATTCATTAAGTTAAGAAAAACATTCGCTTATTTTCATATCTGAATATAAAAACTGTGATATTATATATGCTGAGAAGTGATTGACCTTTTACAAAACTATTATAATTCTATACCTACTTGCTATGATGTAAATAGATACCCAAATATTAAGTTGAGCAGTTTGTATTTTGCAGCTGTTTCTTTCTCCTCTTCTATACCTATATAGTGCAGTGTATTGACTTCAAGATCCAATTAACACTAACTTACTGATATATGTAGTGCAAACACGCAGAGCTAACACGACTTTGGGAAGCATATTATACTTTTGAAAGGATACGAATTTCAAGAAGTTCGATTTTCCCCTCACCATGTTACCAACAACTGGTCGTCAAACCACGATCGTTCTCGCGAGAATTAATTTGGAAATTTGACTTTTTCTTTCTCTTTATTTAGCTTTATTGTAAATTTTCTAGACTTTTTTATGAGAGCAATGTTTTTGGAGAGTTACGAAAGGCTGACTTGAGGACACCGTACAATATGGACTATTAAGGTGTTCTTCCTTTCTCATTTGTTTTGTATTGCTGAGTTATTAGACTGCAAATATTACCTTTCCGTCTTTGCATATAGCTTTGTCTCCGTGGATCTAAAAAACTATCCCGTTTTAACGAATTTCTATCGTATAATGTTTGAGAGATTATTCTATTCCGGCAACTGGTTGTTATGTGATGATATAATTTATATTTAGATATATTTATATGTCGATGTTATAACTTTAGACCGATATACCTAATATCGCCGCCTAGTATATTTATCCCAATCTATTATTGGACATTGTTAAGAAAAGTGCTGTGTTCAGAATCCATGAGTGTTATAGATACGATAAAGAACCTCAAAATCTTAATTTACTTCTTTTAAATCAGAACTAAAAACTTAGTTATGTTCTTATTAACTATCAATTACATCAATTCAGTTGTAACGACTCTCAAATGTTGTAATCTATAATCTCTGTAAATCATATAATGGCACTTCTGACATCATTTTGATTTTAAGCGCTTTATAAATATATATATAGTTAGTATATTAGTAGTAAATTCGATAAAATTAAAGTTTAAATCAATTAAATTAAAAATAAGACTTCTAAAAAAAGATATCTTCCAGGTTAACTCGTTTGTATCAAATGCATGCCATATTGATTATAAATATATCTACATCTCATAGGTATATCTCTATATATGTATTTATTTAAATAGAAAATTACTTTAGAAATGAAGAAAATATGAATAGCCTTATAAATATATATGTGCTGTTACGTTATTTTTAGTTGTATTCATTTTTATAATATAATATGAAGTAAATATTTCATAATTACCAGCCTTATATTGTATTTATATTCCGTAGTTACTTAAGTAGTAATTTAAAGTAGTATATTCAGTAATAATATTAGTAGAATTATTATTTATATTACTTTATTTTAAAAAAATTGTCACAAAAATGTATTTCCCAATTATCACAGTTTTGAGAATTAATATTAAAATTATTTATTCAATTTATCACTATTAAAACTATGCAAATACGATATCAGTCGTAAATGTATCAAAAAGCTGTCATTGTTATTCAAATACTTGTTTTATATTTTGAAATTTTATTGTTACTTACAGCTATTTATTTTAATATGCTCTATTTAATTGACATATACATCAAACTGATAATAAATTCCGCAGCAATTGACACCGATATAATTTTCAGATTTCAGATTTCAGTCACTCTCATAAAGTTAGAGAGAAAACCTAAGAGAATGTGAAGTAGATTTCGAATGATATTCTGTACATAATATTATACGTAAATTAAATGTAGAACTAATCTAAAGTTGTTCCATTAAATATGAATGTAAGCTAATCAAACCAAAATAATATTGTCATTAGGCGTTTCTATTTTTTAATTAAATGTGCACGAGGTTAGTTACAATCTTGTTGCGTATTTGTGTTTGAAATAGGTTAAACGTTAATTTTATTACAATCATTGTAGCTCATATGATAAGCTTTATATTGTAAATGACATCTGTCTTCTATCTTCAGTTATTTGGTTTCAGTTATTATAGGTATAAATTTAAGTGGCTTTCATACTGAATATATTTTATAAATCAAATCTTTTTTTATTCTGTACGATCTTACTATACTTCGATTTAGGCAAAATAATATTCAAAGTAAGCAATTCAAAAGGAATATATAACTTACTAAATCGAAGTATTTTTCTTTGTCAGTTCATCGAATTAGATATTTTTATTTATAATGTATAATATTAATTGTGTTAAAATGAAATTGGTTATTTATTAGAATGTGTAGGTATTATTTATTTGAAATGTACAACAATTCCATAATAAATCGTACTTAGTGACTCCCGGGTTATTTAATCGGGAAGATATATTTACTTTTTCAGTTGCAACACGTTGTACTATGTACATATACATATAACTATTGGTAATTTTTCACTCTGCCATGGAATACATTTTATCTATTATATTAAGGGTACAACTTGTTATAAATTAGAGCTTTTTATGCGTGTGTATTTATATGAGACGAGAAAAAGGAAGTTAGAAAGATCTACAACTTTTAAATCATCATTGGATAGAATGTTCCTGATTTTCACTGAAATTACTTTTTTTCTCAACATATATATACGTATTCATTGTAATATAGCCTAGCTTTTGTAATTTAGTTTTGTGTATAGATAAATGTACATATATACACATATACATATATACACATAAATTGTAAACATAGGTACTGCAACATAATACATAGATATGGAAGTTATACCTTCTTTCAATACGAAGGCCCGTTGTGTTGTTGCCATCATTAAGTCAAGAAGAATTCCAGTGGATCCCTAACGAAGAGGTCTGTCAATTAAGCGGTCGCTTCCGTTGTCTTCAACAGTCACAGAAAGAAATGTCTTCGTGTTGGCGGAAAGGCACATTAGTTTGTTCGCACAGGTTCATTGTAACTCGCTCATTATTTGGGGGATCGGGTAAATTTCCGTCGTTCTTAGACAGGGACCAACCAACTAGTGTGCCTACAATGGTGGCCCACAAGTCATCTTACCCCTTACCTTCTTCGATACAATATAGATAGTTAAGTATAATACACTTAAAAATATATAGAGGTATATGTGTGGGGAGAAGGATCCCTTGGAGTTCCGTTGTTGCTTCGTATTGAGGATTAAATTCTGAGTAAGATTGATGCACGCGAGGTTCAGGATAATATGTATCAGGGCTGATCTAGTTCTTGTAGACAGAGTTGTTCTATTTATTTTGTACTTTCCTATGATCTATGTTGACTTAGTGCGGATGTCTTAAGACTTAAAACATTTGTTTGTGTGACGTAAACGAGGATAACATATGTTTACTGAATGGATGATTATGACCTATATGTATGTATATAGATACTATACAAATTTATGAATAGTAAAATAATACGAATATATTGAGATTTCAAACATGCCGTTTTAAAAGTATTGGTATGATATATACATATCATAGTGCATATTATAGTTTGAAAAACTTTTGATCATTCTTATTAACTGGAAATAAAAAAACAAGGGCAACGAAAGTTTACAACATCCAGGAAGGAAACGGGGACCAGTTTAAATATTCTCTAAATAAAATAGATTCGTCAAACTTGGATATTAATTCCGATATTTTACATAATATATTATCCAGAATTATATTTCCTTATTTTTCTACAACAGTATAAAATTTAGCATTGAGCACAATATTTATGGACAATAAATATATTATAAAAGTATTATAAAGTTATTATTAGTTATGGCCAAGAACAAAAGCGTCAGCGATCAGCTTGAGAAATGCTAGCAGCTCATAGTCATTAATGCTAATATAAGGAGAATAGGCTTAATAATTCAGGCTAGTATGTTAAAAGTTCAGTTTTTGTATCAACGTAAGCACTAAGAAACAAAATGCATATAATTTTAACTTTTATTAGAGTTTCTAGATATCTTTTTGAAAGGGATAAAATTAATTGAAAGGTGTTTTTTCTTTTTTATTGTCATCATCCTTATTGATTACTATTGACGTTATATGATAAAATTAATTTTCTTTGTGAAATTCATAAAGATTAAATTGATCTAATAAAGCGTTATCAACGAATATTTCTATCAATAAAAGCCCTATCATTGTCCTATATTGTTGATCAATAGCCCTAAATTATACTAACTAAATTATAATAACAGTATCTCTAAAATCTCACAATAATTTTTTACCAAATGGAAGACAGTAAAAACAATCAAGATAATTATTAGAATCGTATATTAATTATTAGCCAGTATTTACCATTTACAGATTACTCATTAGCTAAATGGCTACAATTTAATTTACGCGATTTAACCTCAATATTTGGTTAGTATTTTATGAAAAATGATACGAACCAAACACAGGGTTCCAATTGCTCCAGACATCCAAATACTTCTAATCGCTTGTTACCTCAGCAAACACAGGAGTCCAATCCCTCCAGACATCATCCAAATACTTCTAATCGCTTGTCACCTCAGCAAACACAGGAGTCCAATCCCCCCAGACCTCATCCAAATACTTCTAATCGCTTGTCACCTCAGCAAACACAGGAGTCCAATCCCTCCAGACCTCATCCAAATACTTCTAATCGCTTGTCACCTCAGCAAACACAGGAGTCCAATCCTCCCAGACCTCATCCAAATACTTCTAATCGCTTGTCACTTGGGCTCACTACCAAATACTTCGAATTGCATTCCAGTTGGCGTCCAAACCAACTATTTTCACCTCTTCTGATCTCTTTCACACTTGACTCTTCTCCCATGGAGATTTTCAAATCAAATTCCATACCAGAATTGACCATTCCAAAAGGATCACAAACATTTAATAACTTTACTTTAGCAAAACGTAATTAACTCATTCATTTCGTAATCGATGGCGCACCGGTAGTACAAATTAACATACATTAATAAACGTATCATTGTCATTACATATCTGGGGGAACAATATCATCAATATAATTTTAACTTTCTGCTTTTGAGGAGCTCGTTTCTTGGCTTTCTTTATTGCGACGCTGACGTTTTTGTTTTGATTTTATTATGTGTACGTACAAAGAACCATAATGCTTTTTATTTATATATTATATGGTATATTGGTTTTCCTTATGCTACAAAATATGAGTTCAGTTTTATAATTTCTGATCCTCTATAAATTGTTTCGGCTGTGTTTTGGTTGATATTGTTTCCAATATTGCTGATTTAATAAATCGATCTATGTGCACACTTAACATATTATTATATTTAACCGATTTTATTCTCATATATTCGATATTATAATATCAAGAACTATGTAATATTAATTTTTGAAACAATAACCTGTAACCTCTATTTACCCCTTCAAAATATTAATCAATCAATAATATTTCAATCAAATAGATGGAATCAAAGTTCCGGAAATAGAAATAATTATAATCTTTGCAATAATAAATATAGTTTAGACATGATTTAAATTTAACAGTTAACAGGTGCCAATATTATACATTTTATTACAAATCCTTTACGACTAGAACATGTATTTCCATACTTAAAGTTATTTTGCAATTTTGCATTGGGGCTTCTATATATTGATGAAAAGTGCAACATACTTTTCGCGAGAATTTCTCCTCTATATATAGACTTTTTATATATAATGATTTCTTAGTGACGCAGTACCTACTAATGACTGCGCACATACTGCTATATGTGTGTAGGTAGTTACATATAAATATTTGGCATTTGACTCGATTGGAATTACGTAGGTTGCAACTCATATGGATATACGGAATTATCAATCAAGAAAGCAACTTGGCCGGTTGATCACTCCTGTATTTCATATTGAGGGATAAACATCTGATTTGATGTACAATATTATATTGCACCTAAAACTGAAGACCTGTATTATGGGAAAACATGGTTAGACGGGCGTTGATGAAATAAGCTTGGATATGCACGCTGTACCGAAAAGTTTTGTTTTGCAAGTGGGTTCAGCTTTTAATGTCAATCATCTAAAGCAGTATTCATTATTATTTACATACGAGTATATAAATAGTGACCAACATTTTTAAATGATCCTCTGATTTCATCGCTGTTATCTAGTACCTCATGTTCCTGAAGCCTATGCTATCATCAAACATGTATCTGATAATCAACTAATTACTAAATTTACACATACTAATAATGTCTCATTTATAGTATGTACATTATTGTGGCGTCTTTATGAGGGATTTTTACGTGCTTGCAAATTGTATAATATTGACTTCAACATTACATATATTATTGATTTTATTTCCAATTTACATAGTACTTTGATGTCTATTACTAAAAAATGTAATAAAAATAAATGTATTTAATAATTTATGTATGTAATATTTTAAATTCAGATTATATATATATAGTACCTAATTCACAATATCTTCTTATTAAAATTCCCAGTAGAAAACAATACGATATTTAAATATACATAAATAATTAATTGAACTATACTAATATTGATACACTGATATTAATAACACATTTATTAAAAATTCTTATTAAATATACCATATATACTTTGCATACTCAATAAAATAAAATAAAATAAAATAAATTTATATGAATGATATTATACTATATACATATATTTTACAATATATCTACTATGAATCCCACTTTTACTACTATTATATATTATTGTTATAAACATGACGTCATATAATTTTGTCAACGTATTATGTAATATTGTTATATAATAATGTTATTATTATAATTATTATTATTACTTACAATACAAAAAAGAATAACATCATGTTTAAAAATAAATAAAAGGATAATAATTCAGTTCCTACTCATATACTTTTCACCTACATCTTATTTTTCTTTAAAAGTTAGTTAATACAACAGGAGTAGTAGGGAAGGTAGACCTTTGGAACAAAGACCCCCCCCTCCGCCCACGCGTTTCGAGAACAAAGACCCCCCTCACTCGAGTAAAGTACTTTTTGAATTTCGCGCCAAAATTTTTCAGCCAATAAGAGTCACGCATTTTGTTTAGGTTGCTATGGCTTCCTATTGGCCGATTTTAATTAGGTCAAGGTCGTTTCCGACTAATTCAAGGTCACTGAGTTCGATTT
>JAYRBW010144134.1:0-14849 GCA_036023295.1 Invenusta paracnida | reverse complement strand
ACTTTATGTTATATATTTGTTTGATTCAGTATGTATCGCCAATTAATATGTCTCGATAAGTGGTCTAGTGCAAGCAGCCTCGATACGTAGTGTATGTACGTATAGGTGTGTGTGTACAAACAAACTTAATACATAAATACTATTTGAGAAAAATAAATTACACAAATCTTTTACTGAATATATTTATACTCAACCTATTTGTAAAAAAAATAAAGCAGTCCAATTTCGTACACTATATAGAAATACAAATGGTTCAATGCAACATGACATTATAAATGTGCTTTCGGTGTCAATAATATTTTGCAGTAGTTTTTAACTTACTGGTTATTCTTGTCTTAAGTAGTTAAATAATAATATTCCAGCTAGACTACCCATCTCTCGTATTATAAGTCGTATATATATAGATTATGTATTATAATGTATTTAAATATATTAATTATTAATTATTCTAATTTACGTTTTGAAACTATATATATATTTAAGAATAAATTTGAAATAGTAAAACTATAATAAAAAACAATGTTAAATTTGGCTTAGGTACCAAGTCATAATTTATTGGTGGCAGTTCGGGACCAAAATGTGTTTAATTAGAGCCACAAAATCAGCTCTACATATATACAGCTCTATATTCTTAGCTATATCGTTAAGAAGTTTTCACAGATCTAATCAGAAATTGGGTCAGCATATTTTGCACTTAAGTTAGCTCTTAAAAATATCAAATTTTTCCAAAATTACTACAAAATCAAAAACAAGGTCCACAGTTAGGCCAAAATGATTTCAAAAACATTTAAAATCAAATTAAATTTGTATAAACCACCTGTGACAGTTAGGCACCTGTGACATATATAATTTAAAGATCAAGAGAATTGTTTCCTTTTAACAATAATTTTTTTAAATGGTGCTCCTTATGGGGCTGAATTGCCCAGTATTCTATTTTTGAGGGGGCACTTATGAATAAAAACAACTAAAGTTAAAAGATGTGCGCGAATGTGTTTTTGCACACTATAATTGTGCCTTCAATTTTAAAGTATTTTTATATTTTTACAAGCTTACATTTTGTTAAACTATATTGTTCTTTTTCCTTTTCGCACAGGTATGCCGCTTTTGCTGCCAGTAATTATTGTGATGGTTTTCGTGTGTGGACTATTCCTCTTCTTCCTCAAATTTCGGTATGCTATATATATATTGTTTTAAATACATACGCTAATGTACAGTTTATCGCGGGGTTAAATATTGTGCATGTTTCTTACAAACAAGTGTTGTGCTCATGAAACGAAATGAAGGCTTAGTTACAAATTTCATTATTGTATACATAATTTATGTAACAATAATAATTAAGTATATATTAGGTTTTAAATTCACACTCATGTGTGTACATAAAATTGATTACAATTTTTGTATTTTAAAAGTGAATAATAGTGTATCAAACAATATTACCCTTACTTTTCAACATATATTTGTGTATCAATTAATCAAATAACTTTTATTTCAAAAAAGGAATGAAATTAAAAGAGGCAACAGAGAGAGATACCTTTAGGTACAGAAAGAGATACACTAGTAAGTCATAATAAATAAATTATGTATTAATGTGTGATGAAATCGTCTCTCAACGTGTGAAGTTGTGATATGCCCTGTCGGGTTATTTCAGTTAGATTGTTGTTAAGAATGATGGAGAGAGAGCAGAGTCTGGGACAGCACGAACACGGAGTTTATTTCTCAGCTTAGACAGCAATGTAGTGGTCATCTAGTCCCTTATTTCGAATTTGTGTATATAGGTATTATCGCTGGAGATCTTTGAGATTCGTTAGTCCAATCCTTTTGAGTGCCTTAGAAGTACACATATTGTACTACTTGCATTATAAATTCTTTAAATATATTGCAAAATAAATATATAAAAACATTGCTTGGAAATTTTCGTGGTAAAATTATTTACTATAACATTTGCAGATTATACGAGTATTATATGTAGATAGCTTGAGTGTGTTATCATGTTTATTAATGAAGATAGAAACATACTTTTACACCTCGTACACATGTTCTAGCCGGCTTCCAGAAAGATTGGCTTGATAAAATAACATGCACTCTGCATAAAAAATAAAACAATAATAATATAGTCGATACAATCTTCAGCTACACGTTTGCAAATTGATCACGTGTTGTATTTTTAAACCAATAATATTTTCACTTAACTGAAAATAATTAACAAGTCTAATTTCTATCAAGCCAAGTCATCAAGCCATCAAGCATGGCAAGACGCTGGCTTGACCGTGTGGACGCAACAGGTCATTTTGACTTGAAGAACAGGCTTGAAAATATGGATGGGGCATTTGTGTCGTGCAAATTGATTATATTTAGTAAAAAATTAAGATTCCTTTAGGTACCTACATGTTATATATTATTGAATTTTCATAATATTAAGCTTCATAATATATATATATTTAACTGCTAAATGCAAATATTTTTTATAACATATAAGCTCTGTTACTTATTAGGGGCATGCGATTGAAAGAAGGTAAACAGAAAACCATTATTTCTTTATATTTTATATTTTCGGTTATCAGTTATCAGTTTTATTATTTTAGTTTGTAACTAAATTTTATGTTATTGCAATATCAAATATCTATTTTTTAACCTGTATTTATGCATTGTTATTGTTATTGTAATCCGTGACTACAAAATTAAATAATGTGGAATACCTCTCTTAGCAAAAAGTACTTACGTAACTTTCTACGCAGTTGGTAGGTACCAATTATACTGTTTGCGAACAGTACGAAATATAGACCTATACATATATATGTACATACATAAGGGTGTTGTTCTAAAAGTGGGACAATTTTTGGTCAAAATTATTACACGAAAACTAGTTATATTCTAGGCTTTATATATTTTGTCATATAGTTAGTTTGAACTAAATTTTAAGCTAATATGTTGTTAATAAATTAGTCTACTACAATCTGAAATTATATAGCCATAGTCGTCCAGTTTACTTTATTTTTTCTACTAATTTTAAAAATTATATCAACTTAATGATTATAAGTAAAAAAACATAAGATTTAATATAATGACCTAACATTTATATTCATGAGTTTATAAATTTTAACAATTACTGTAATCTACACATTTTAAAGTTATAAGAATATACGATATTATATTTAGGTAATAGTTAAAATTTATCAAATATTTAATTTATTTTGTCTAATGTCACAAAAATATTTTCAGGTTTCTAAATAATTTTTTAAAGTATTAACATTTTTATTAAGAAATTTAGTTCAATTTATATTTTACTATTTCTTTATAAATACATAATATGGAAATTCAAAATATAAATATGAAAGACTGCATTATAACACAATAAATATTTCAGATACACTGTATATAATCCAACATTTAAGCACGTAACTTTTTTGTGACTGTAATGCTAATGGTTCCACTTTTAGAAAAAGACCCATATATACAGAAATGAATGTGTAGAACACCCCTGAGATGGCATCATTTTTAGCTAGAGATAATCTTTAGATATCGATTACTATAGTCATCTAGACTAGAGTATTCTATTAAATGATTATACACCTGGCAATTATCAGACTCGGCTAGATATGAAAAATAGTTACAATTAATATGTATTAACCAAAATAAGAGTTCAGTCACTTGTAATCGCCTAATCGCGCCAACATCTTGGTTGCCCTTGAAGCTAAAGAAGATTACTTTTATTAGCGAAATCCCTAAAAATGTTTCGGTGATATTATCTTGATGATGTATTAAGTATATATTTAGAATTTTGGATTTTGTAGAATTTTTGGTATTGCATTAGTTTAATAAGAAAGAAATATATTATTTATTAATTGTAGTATTTTTGAATTTTTAAATATTTTTAAAATCCGATATCTTTGAGTATAAATTCTTTCTTTCCTGCAATCGTTATGTTCAAATAAAGCTTTACTGTTTGTTTCTATTTCAAGATATTGAAGTTATGCATGACACTATGTACATGCTCTACTCAAACTCGAAAACTTACAACGATTCCACATTCCAGCCTGAGACGAGCATTCAGTCGAATGAATTGGTATTTGAAAGTGTTGAGGAGTCCGCGGACGACTGGGGACCTCAAGTAACCGACGCACATAGTGTCATTTTCAGTGATCTTGATGTGGACACGACTAAAAAGGGTGACAAGATTAATGACACCAATATCTACTCCAAATATGATGTTTCACAGAGTCAAGATGACAGCTTGTAACTAATGCTCTATTATTCGAACATGCTCCAATATATGGTAGCAAATGTGTTGAGCATATAATGTATGTAGATTACAAAATGATTCAATAGAGGCTGTTTGTTGGAACCTATATTTTACTGCTAGAGTTATTGATAAATGGCTTTCAATTTAATGGATTAAAAATATTTGTTTATATGCATGGATAATAAAATAAATCTGTGACTATAATAAATTACGCCATGGCGTATTGCACTTATAACACAAAGCTACTTACCAATGGAAAATTAAATAAAAATCTGTTAAGCATATCTGAAACAATTGTAACATGCATAGATTCCTTATTAGATGTTTATTGATAAAATATATTTTATAGAATTGTAATTCAAAATCTTGATAGCTTAAAAGAGTGTGATATGACAGAAAGAATCATTTGAAAAACAATTCAAATGCGTTTTAATAGCGTTTTAACGCGTTTCACTTTTGAAACATTTTGCTTGGCATACATATAAAATATAAAATGCTCATCAATGCGTCACACGGTTTCTTTCACTTACAATATAAATAATGCTAACTCATCTTAAATTGTACCTAACAAGTGTTAATACAGTCTATACTTTATATTGACTAACATAATAAAAAAATACTGCATTATTGCACCACCTATCATTGCCTATAGTAACGCTATACCCTATTGAACAATGTACATGTAATAGGTACGTTAAAAACACAGGCAGTGATATGCCTATTATTTTTTCTTGGGCAGTACCGGTAATTACACTACACATCACGTATTTATGTATTTAAATGTATATATATATGCTAAATATTCACTGCTTATTGTATGCATGAGTATGCATGAGTATGTATATATGTGTGTATACCTACATATATAACCATATATTTATTCAAATATAGCACGTATTTAATATTTTTAAGTGGTGTAATAAATACCTTTTTCTTGTTGTCTTTTGTAGCATTAATCAATTTAAGTTTTACTTAGGCTATTTGACTTGTAGGATAAGCATTTTTCTGATATCTTGGTATACCTATTAAATGAATATCACAAACAAAATTGGAGCATTTCTTATTGAACTTAGAGAAGCTAATTTTACAGTCTTTGTATATACCTCTATAATTATGTGTTATATTAATATACCTCATAAGATATCCTTTTTATAATTCATGGTAAGTACAGTATATATTAAGGTATATATATATAGCTATTCGTACCTATATATGTATATATAGTTGACTCAAATGAGATATTTAAATAATAGACATTATATAATACTAGATACATACGTATATCTATAGTAGACTAGGTCAACAATATATAGTAAATGAAAGTATAAATTTGTATTTCTTTTAAAAGGTTATTGAATGAATATAATCATATTATATAATAACCAAAGTATTCGAAGTCTGAAAAAACTACATACAAAAACAGTCGCACGGATAACAGACGCATAAATCGTTGCATATATATGGACGCGGTGTTATCACTCAGAAAAGGTTGTACTTAATGACAAATATAGCCGTACAGTATATAACAATTAAAGGTTGTTATGAAGAATGTAGGTAGATGCATATTTACACAATTATAGTTTTTGGTTCCTGATTCTCAATTAAACTGTCATAATTGTAAAACAATTGAACATCTGTAATATTAATCTTAAATATACAACTATAATAGAATCAAATAGAAATCACAAGTATACTACATACTAATGTAGGGATACCTTGCGAATAGTTTTTTAATCAAAAAGCTAATAATATCCTATATAATTAATATAATTAAATTTGAGCACGTGGAAAAATGTTGTTCTTCGATAATTTTTTCGCGGTTAAATAATTTCAAACTTAAACAAAATACCGTAAAGAAATACATATGTAGTAATTTTTTAACCAGTTATATCAAACCTTATCATCGGCACAAGGTAATTATAACAGTGTCAGTAATTGTAATGCTTCCTAATACAATTCTTTACTGTATTAGATTTCTGAGTATTACTTTATATTGAAAAATTGTTAAGTGAATTACATTTGGCCAATTTCTCAATACTTTTCTTGCAGTTTTAGTAGTAATAGTAGTAATACTATAGTAATAGTCTACTAGTACTATGTACTGTGTAGTACATAGTATGTGGATATATCTTCTACAAGTAAAAACATTTATTCAACAATTTTCTGTGCTTCTAATATTTTAGCAGTATCATTAGTGAGCTTTTTAATTTAAAATTACATAATTGTGCTTTACACACATTAATTTATACTTATAGTTTAATACTCAACAAATAATTTATTACAATATGAAAAAAGTGTTTCTTAATAATATCACTTACATGCTTTCTTAAAACTTGTTAACACAAAGAGAAATTATGAATATCATTTTAGTACATTATACAGGTATGGAAATATGAAACTAACAAGATTTTTTTCCTAAAAAATATTTAAAATTGCTCTAAAATGTTTAGAATAATATATCATTTAAATTTATTTACTCCAATTCTAAAAAACAATACCTATAAGTGCTATAGTAGGAGAGTATTGAAAAATCTTTCTGAATCAGAATCCTTTAACTATATTTTAAAACTTATTTAGAGAATTTCAGTTCTTCCATATGGCAATACAGAATATTAAACCTGATTTTTAATATTCTTATAAAATTGCTAACTAAATACATTATAGATTAAATTCAAAAACATTAAGATATCTAAGTCTAGTAATTTTAAAAGCTGTTATATTAGCCAATAGATACAATACTATATATATTACTATCATTCATAATTACTTGCCCTAGTAGTTGATGCTCATAACAACATTAATTTAATACAGACAAAGATGCCAAGAAATAAATTCCAATCTTTGTCAGGAAATAAAATTAAAAAAATGAACAAAAAACAATTATCAAAATTGCAAGCTACTTCTAAAAAAAATAGAAAACAAAATGTCTAGTTTTGATTAACATAAATCATTTACAGGAATTGATTATTGTGAGAAAAAGAAATGTTCCAAAAAAGTAACAGAAAGCTTATCACAAAACTTTTAAAACACACAGCTTCTGATAATGCTAACTACCTTATAAAGTCAGTATAAAGGTTCATTATAATTAATTTTTCTAAATTTTAATGTTTTATTCCTACAATACTTAGTTATGGAAAGTGTTGTATATGGGTACACTTATTATTTATAAGCAAAAGCAAAACAATTATAGTATGTGTGTATGTACACTATGATACAAGTAATTATCAAACTTTATCTTTTTGTTTATTGTTTCTTATATAGGTGCAAGTTACATCTAAATTTTGTTATGGATATTATTATATACATTTTGAGATTATAGTTTGGTTTATACAACTACAAGGGGTGATCAAAAAGCTCCTGAATTTGCAATATAATATGAATATTAATAATATAATAATATAAATAGTTATAGTTAGTATTAGGTATAACAATAAGGAAAGTCAGTTAAAGCAGTTTTTAAACAAGAATAAAAGTCAATTAAATCAGTTTTCAAAATAGAGGCCTGCATTATTGATACATTTATCCTAGGTCAATCTGTTAACTTGTGAAATACAGTTCTGAATGCATGACATGAGATGTTCATTCAATGTTCTTGTAACTTTAAAATTTAAAGCATTGTCAGAGGCAAAATGTTGTATCCTCAGGGGGACAACAGTCATGACAGTTCTGACTTCAGTAACTTCTGGAAATAAAAAGAAATCTGCTGGTGCAAGATTGGGTGAGTAAGGAGGATGAGGCAGAACAAAGTGGAAATCATTGAATGTTTCCAAAGTCACACAAGAGGTACCTATGGGAAGGAGCATTATCTTGGTGGAACCACTATCTTCCATGTATAGGTATAGAGTGCATTTTGTTTGTATGTTTTCCATAAATGGACCTTGCAAAACTCCAGAACAGTAATCACAATTAACAGTATCTAGGTTAAATGATATAGTCATAGATTATTCCTTGAACATCAAAGTTAAGAAGACCATGCATTATCTTTCATTCTGATTTTGTAAGTTTTGCTTACAGAGGTTCTTCTTTTCTTTTCTTAATCCACTGCATAGATATCACTTTTAATTTATGGGGTATAATAGTGGAAGTATGATTTATCACATGTTACAATAGAATAGAGAAACTGTTCACTATATTGTCTATGCATATCTTTAGACTGTTGACTTTGAACCATTCAATGCCATTTCTGTCCATCTTTCAGAAGCCTTGGGATCCATTGAGCAGATATATTTGGTATTTAATAATTTTAACCACAATATGACAAACAGACCCAAAGCTTATACCAATTTCTTGTGCAACATCTCTTAATGGAATGCCCTGGACTAGCAAAAAATAAGCTTCAACAGCTTAAACTTCATCTGGGTTTGTGGAGGTAGATGGATGACCACTTCTTGGATTATCTTTGATGGTATCACCACTATCATATCATGAAAACCATTAAAATGTAGTAGTTCTACTCATTGCCTTTTCTTGGTATGCATCTAACATCATATTATGTGTTTCAGTTGCAGATTTACCTAATTAAAAGCAAAATTTTACAGAGCTGTATTTGTTCATCTTTCAAATTTATATCTTTTGAAGAATAATTATTTCTTAATTTTTGTTATGAGTACAGAAATCTGGTTTTAAATATAAAAATCATAAAATATCAATAGTTATTATGTATGAAGTGCAATTTATTGCTAAAAAATAAACATCAACTATTAGTTCATTGCAGCTCAAGGCTATCAAGATTTTTGGATATTAATGCAAAATCTGGGAACTTTTTGATCACACTTCATATAATATATATTTGGCATAAGGTAATGTCAATTCTCCAGTTAACATATGTATAAATTTAAGTGTTTTCTCTGTGCTATACTTTGCCAATCTAGTAATCACTTATACTGGTGTTATGAAAATATTGTGCTTACAATTTTTATCAGATTTTTAATAGACTTGACTTGCTAAGAATTCATTATAAACCCTGTGAATAAAGAGTATTTAGTATTTAATATAGATATTTGACCTTAGTTAATATTGCTTAATTGATTCATTAATATTTAATAAGTTTATTTTTGATATTTAATCAATTAACACATGAATTATTTCAAAGAATTACATTTACAGTTGTTTCAAAAATAGTTACAAAATGTAATTTAAGAGTTTCAAACAAATTATTTATGTTCTCAGTGAATTTTTTAGTCATTTTCTTAAACATTAATCAAAATTCAAACTTATTAAGTAAAGAAATTTAAAATATAAAGAAATTCATTAATGTTCCAAGATTTTGTTTATTATAAAAAAAACTTATTTTTATCTATTTGGAACTTTGAATACTGGCCAACTTTATGTGCAATAAACCAAACAGATTTTTAAGCAAAAATTAATGTTATATGAAAAATAAAATTGTATATTTTTTTATTTATTGTGGAACCATAAATATCGTTCTCCTCTAAATTGGTCATAACATATTTTTATATAATTTTCAAAAGTTAATTTTAACAAAATGAAATGTTAACCTTTAGTATTTAGTGTGTACAAATGAGAAAATTACAAAAATGAATAAAACCTACATCAATCTCAGGTTAATATTGGTGTAGGATTTCTATCAAAAAATATATTTCACTGCTGTTGCAACAGTGACATGACATTAAGATTTTTTTAAATTTTATCAAGGTGTTAACACTTATACTAAAACTTATACTGGTGTTTACTGGAGATTTGTTATCACCCAGCAATATTGCATTTTAAATATATACTTATTTTTAAATTAAGTATATTAAGCTGTTATGTATACATATGAAGTCTTTTAATTATTTCTTAGTTGGTGGCTCCAAACATTTTGGGAATACTTGAATTATGAGGTTTTGGCTACTAGGAACACTATGTATACCAACATAATTATCGTATATATAATATCTATTATATAATCTTATTTTCGTGATATACACATGTATATACAGACATGCAAGTATCATGCATATTTTGACTTGAGAATCATATGTTTACCTGTAAACTAAATCTCAGGCTTAACAGTCTCAATCAAATTTACATTCTACAGTATTTTTTATTATATATTGACCACTGTAAATGAAAACAGTTTGTTTGTTAAAACTTTTTATTGTATAGATAAAACAATGACTGGTCACCTGTGAAGGAAAGATAGTTATATAGTGACCCCTGGGACAGTTATTATAGTTATAATGAGTTATACTCTATCTCATTATTATTATTATCATTAATTTACTTGTATCACAATAATCAATTAAATTATTTATTATAATGTGTGTCTGTACACAATATTCAACAATTATTTTATTTCAATTTTACATTAATATATTACAAACTGTATTTTATTTCTTAAAAGGGGGATTCCACTATAACCTTTTCATGTTAACCTTATAACTATTGATTATTATATTTGTTATCACATTATTTTAAATCTGATCAATGTGCAGCATTTATGAACTATATAATATATTTATTTCACATAATCTTGCAATTGGATTGTTACTTAGTAGATAAATAGGGATATACAAAATAATAAATACATGAGTTAATCCAAATATGCACATCACTAGGTATAATAAGTGCTAGTTTTATTGAGAATTATATTAAAGCTGAAAATACTACAATATACTACATATAATAATAAGTATTGTAATATACTATGTAATATACTATACTGTATATTATACTATAATAATAGTAAATATTATAATACTACATTATTTATGTTACATTTGTTTAAGTATAATTAAGTACATTTATAGAAGTAAATAAAAATTGCCCCACTGATATAAAAATTGTATGTAAGTGCCTTTTTGTGGTTGGATTAACAAATAATTTAGAAATCAATAATAATTTAAACACATAAACATTATAATTAGTATCCAAAAAGCCATAAATTATGTTTCGAAACTCGAACATTTTATTATAATAATGCATTGACCCACTTCAATGCATATGTTCAAATATATAACACAGTATGCTCACCTAGCTATGTACATGTGTACATTATTATATAATTGTCAAACTAAAATTTCAAGTTTTCTTTGCAGACAATTTGATTGAAATAATTTCAAATACATATTAATTACATACATATTATTTTATGGTATGTGGCTAGTCATACAACATTATATCTAGCAGTGAAAGTGTGAAACAATTAGCTGTCATTATGATTAAGGAAGATTCATGGCTTTCCCTTCAGAGGTAACATTTATGTGCTGTGTGGTAATCATTTATCGATTATCATTGTCTTCTGTTACTATGTTCATGCTATAATATTCTTTGAGATGTTTACCACTATTGTGCAATTAGAATTCCTTTAAGTTTTATTCCAATGTTTGTTTATTTAATTCCTTTTTCTATACAAGGCTAGTTTCAGCCTACCCTTTTATGTGAGAAGATAAACATTCTTTATTTTTCAAAAAAGTCATAATGTGTATAGATATATAATTTCTTGCAAATAAAGATATTACATAATAATATCTATTTATATGTCTAATGAATAAAAGCAGTCAATCCGATATTTCACCAAGTGCAAATTTGAAACGTGTACTATGTAATTGACTATCAATTAGTATATAAACAATATACATAGCAATTAGAAGATAACAATAACTATTAGAAGATTTATTTTTATATTACTAGATAAAGTATGAGTGATTTCTTTCTTCGAAAATGTATCATTGACATTATATTTCTAGATAAATTATGAGTGATTTCTTTCTTCGAAAATGTATCATTGTCATTATATTTCTAGATAAAGTATGAGTGATTTCTTTTCTTCGAAAATGTGTCATTGTCATTATATTACTAGATAAAGTAAGTGATTTCTTTCTTCGAAAATGTATCATTGTCATTATATTTCTAGATAAAATATGTGATTTCTTTCTTCGAAAATGTATCATAATTGTCATTATATTACTAGGTAAAGTATGAGTGATTTCTTTTTTCGAAAATGTATCATTGTCATTATATTTTGCCTATAAGGCGTTTTCCAAAAGTAGGATCGGTAAGATCGCTCTTTTTTAAAGAATCACTTAACTTTTGGAATGAACGATTCTTTTGTCGCTCTTTATGTTAAAATAGAGCATTAAAACAATTTGAATATTTTTTGAGCGTGTATTAAAATCATAGATATTGGATATTTTAATAAACGATATATAAGATTAAAATTTACAAAGCTCTAGGATAATAAACAAATTGAAGATATTTACAGTATTGATTACGTGAAAAAAAATTATGAAAATATTTCACTGAATTCTGCTCAAAATAACAATTCTAATTATACAAATGGAAAATAATTCTAAATAATGACGTTGTCAAATAAAAATTGTTTTACGAATAATAATGGATAATTTAGTAACTGCACACAACTACATTAACTTAATGGTTATTTAATATGAAATAAAAGTAACGCTAATAGCCAATTTATTAAATATATACCTGACTACCATTTCATTCATTTATTTGAAAATTAAACCATCTCAAGCATAGGAATACGAATTTTATTTAAGTAATCTTAACTAAGTATTCTTGTTTCTATGATCTCAAGCTTAAATGTTTCCTAACTTATTAGACTTTCTTCATTTAATAGGCTGATTGGATTATATATTAATTGTAACCCAAATGAAATATATCTACTTCTATTATATAAATTCCCTTAAATGAAATGACGTATAAATTGCACTCAAATAACAAATGAAATCTTATAAATTATCATTATATTGGGGATACACGTATACTACACATAACATTTCTAACTTGTTGAGCAAAGTAGTCTAAATTATTATGAAACTATATTGCTTGATACTCAATATTCACATGTATGCAATAATTATGTATATTATATATATTATTGTATACCCGCCGTAAATTAGGTATAATAATGTTTAATTTATGAAATAATGACTATAACTATTTGTAAAATACATATTTAGTGGTACTCCAAAAAAATTAATCATATATACCTATAATCATACCTGAGTAAAAATTACAGATGGCATGACAAATAGATCTAGGCAGTCACTTATACATATATTAAGTATTATAAGAGTAATGATCCATATGTAAACGTAACAATTAATTTAAAGTCTAAGCATAATAGTATAAATGAATAGTTATACTTATATTGGG
The DNA here is from genome assembly GCA_036023295.1 of Invenusta paracnida. Taxonomy (NCBI): domain Eukaryota; kingdom Metazoa; phylum Platyhelminthes; order Proseriata; family Coelogynoporidae; genus Invenusta; species Invenusta paracnida. The sequence continues at coordinate 1,486 of JAYRBW010144134.1, read as the reverse complement.
CTTATTCACAAAAGCATAATAACTAGAAATACCTGCAAAAGTATCGCGTAATGTGTTACATTTTATATTCTTATAAGTTAATTAATTTAAAAAAGAAACACTAACACATTATTAACAGTTTAAAAATAATTTCTAGAAATAATAATTACTTAAATTTTTGGTATACAGAAGGAAACGAATATTTTTAAAAGGAATCTATTGCACTGCGTTACACTTTATAAAACATTTAAACTTAACAGACAGTAATAATATTTATATATACTTTCAAGTAGGTACATATAGTTTTACTTTTAAGTTTTGATATACTGAAGAAAACGATCAATTTTTAAAAGAAATCTATATACATATATTATTATATAGTACTTTTAAAATAGTAATACTTTTAACAATATTTATATATATAATTATATAAAGTAGGTACATACTAGTGTTTACACGACACAAGAAACACAAGGTGTAAAATTTGTTGAATTTACTTATTAAAAAAGCAGAATATATGAAAAACAAGTGGATCGAATAACAAAAAATGGGAGTGGTTATATATGGAATGCATAGAAATGTTTGTAAAAAATTATAACAAAAATAGATGTACATGGCAATTGCAGTATATATATGTAGAATTTGTACAAATTACCTGTATAAATTTGATTGGTACTTTATAGAGAAATATGAACAATTTATACAATATTTAGTTGATAAAATTGAGCTAAAAAGTAATAACAAAGATAACACATATATTCATAACACGTGTTAAAATAACAGATATATCTAACTTGATATAATCGCGAGAGAAAAAGACCATGACAAATTATTATACAAAGTATACGTGTTAACAAATTATGGTTATAATAAAAATTTTAGGTGTCAATCGATTAGAAATAAAATGGAATACATATATATAGTATACCAACGATCCGCTCAATATCATATGTATTAAAAAGAACTAAGTATGTTATTATTAAAAAATAAAAATGATAATTAGTTTATTTAAACAGCGTATATATTATGTATTTATAACAGAGAATTACTTAAATACCTTTATTTGATGTGAATAAAAAATATGGATGCAAACTATAAGTAATAAGTATGTAATCATATTATAGAGATTATTTTTTATATGATAAATTTAAAATGATATTGGCATACTATAATTGTCTAAACTAATAGTATAGTGAAATAGATGTAAATACGCAAAGCTTTACGTAAAACGAAAATGATATAAATGCGAAAATGAATGCTTCATAGGTAAAAATGTTAATAAGAATAGAAGTGTATAAAATGAGATCTACCTCGGTATGTGAATATAAACATGGAAATGGATCTTTTAATCAAATTTCATATATCTGTTCATAAAAAATGTATAATACTTAATCAAAGAATTAAAACATACGCAAAGCTTTAAGTAAAATGAAAATGATATAAATGCGAAAATGAATGCTTCATAGGTAAAAATGTTAATAAGAATAGAAGTGTATAAAATGAGATC
>JAYRBW010144133.1:0-36839 GCA_036023295.1 Invenusta paracnida | reverse complement strand
CAGCAAAAATTTGGGTGAAACATAATTTTTATTCTCGCAGCTCCGGCTTACTCTTTCTTTTATTCTTTCTATGCTGCATCTATGGATGTACACATTTTATTACTCAAAAATATATTAATAGTAAGTCTAGGAAGCTAGGAATCTATACTATAATGTACATTTAAAAAAGATTTGATACAATATACCTAGTATAGTATAATTTTAAATATAGTATTAGATAGTCACGCACATATCAAAGCTGAAATGCGAAAATTATAAAGGAACCGCAATCGATAATTAAATAGACGCAATCAGTACCTGCGTCTACACAATTTGTGAAACAGATTGGATTCAATAAAAATAATTAAAAATAATTCGTTCGTGATTTTTACTAAAAAAATTAGATTAAAATAAAAAAGCGAATAATATTTGAAAATTACTAAGTACAAAAAATAAGTAGCAGAAGCAACATAATACAGCGGAAGTTGGTTAAGAAATGTTAGGTATAAATATAGATTTACCGAAAAATCAAACATAATTGAATTGAATTAATTAAACTAAGCAGATGCCAGTTGTGATATTATCGGTTTTACTATCGGTTTCAATTAATGCAAATGAACATTTACTTCACCTTCACAAAAACGAAGTCCTTTTACCTTGTGTACATCACTTTTTTCATTCCTATCAAATTTAAAATAATATTCAATTTCAAGTAACCAAAAATGACCATAATATATATTTCACTAATAATTCTAATTTTCTTTTTAATACAGGAATATATCACTATTAAAAAATAAGAATATCATTAACAATATTTCGCCACATAAAATGCATTTTGAACAGCTAAAGAGAGTTTATAGTATAAAATTGTTAGTTATGCCCCATGTATGTATATTTAATGATCCAATTGGCACACATTTTATTGTAAGATAAGAAGGACTCAAATATTTGTGTAAATTAAGCTAATCATAACTTTTTGTGTCAAAATATTGTGAACTTATTCAAGTAAGAATATATACAACATATAGACAGATGAGATGTCAAGTGTAGGTATGCAAATATAGTATAACAATGAAAGATTAAGAATACCATCTGAGCGTATTACTACTACATTTATTCATATCAACTAGTTTGGCATTTGAATGTCAGGGACAAGGGGGAAAATTCGTATATGTCAACGACCTTAAGCACACACACACACACACACCAACACTAGAACCTAGGTAGGAATCCAACTATAAAGTAAGCAAAGCCATGCAGCTTTTGTCTACAGAAATTCATAACATACATGGATCACCAGTTTCCTACGTCCAAGAGATAAGCTGAAGATAACAGGGGATATACTAAAATATAGAAGATGACTACTATACAACTTACTTAGGACAGCCATATTGGACTGCAGGGAAAAAACCTACTCAAAATAGAGTATGTATTCTATAATAGTCCGTAAGTCAACTCATTAGATTATAGAAAAAAAATAAGTAGAATGTGCTGTACAATGAGTAGGAAAATAACCTTCTGGTAGAATAAATGTGTATAGAATAAATGTATATATTGAAAGGAAAAGAATCTCCCAGCGCACCACTGGAAATTTGTAAGTCCATCGATCATCTTTTAAGCACTGACAATAAAGCTAGACAAAAGTTGAGGACATTGAACTAGTAAAATAGTGTACAAATAATACAATATATTATTTCCAGTTGTCATTAACTAAACTTATGAATTAGCTGATTAAAAATAAAGTTATATACATAGGTACATAGTACACTAAACTTTATAAATATATTTGTATCAATAAGAATATTTTACTAATAAATGTATTCGTTAACTTTCTTTTAAATATGTTTCATTCTTTTAAAAATATTTTGTATATAAATAAATATTTACTTCATAAATAACGTTTCGCTAATTAATTTCTTTTAAATATGAAAAAAAAATTATCTCCAGGTACCTATGTATAGATAGAATAATTCCTTTCTCATTGAAACTCGTAGTCAATAAAAAGATCGTCACAATATTGCCGAAACCACTATACTATAGCTATATACCCTGCAGTCACACCAAACCAAATCTAATCAAAGCATTAAACAAAACAAACTAACATGTGCGAAAAGAAAATATGGCGTTAGATTTGTTGACTTTTGAGGTTGGACTGGCATATTTTATCTAGATATATAAAAGCGACAGTTGCAACAGTACAGCTAAGGTTAATAACATAGGCAGTTAAAAATACCTATAACACATGAATGATATTTGTGTCTAAAGTTATTATAATATAATTTTCAAAACTGATAAATTTTCCAAACTTACTTATTCATCTGAATAAAACTAAAAATTATTGAAAATCTTGATTTTATACCCAGGCAATTTTGCAATATATTTGAACTGACAGTTTTCAATATTACTCTTATTTATTATTACAATACAATGTATATTATACACAACAAGTACACATGTTCCATTCGTAGCAGTAAAATATCATTCCTTATTGAATATATATATATATAATTATAAAAGTATATAAATGTCAATAGGTATATAGACTATACAATTAAATATAGCTTTATAACAACTATTTCATACACAGTCAAATATAATCAGTCATTCGAAGCATATAAACTATAGTAATATTACACAAAGATTCCTCTTATTGATTTTATAATAATCACGTTGTAAATTATCAACAATAGAAAATTATTATATTTCAATAAATTTCATATAAATTACTGGACAATAAGTTGTAATAAATATGAATATTAAATTAATTTTAAGAACAAATACAATCAATTTTAACATGCAAAAATTGTCTTTAAAATACGAGTTATTAAATTTATATCAAAACCTGTTTCCTTGTTGTTAATTTTTAAAATATTATTTTACAAGACCGTTCGGGTACTTCAACTGCATGCAGAATCGACAAGAGTCGAAACTCTCCGTATTATATTATTTTATATAATAAACTGTTAAAATATTACATAATTTAGAAACAAATTATCAATATATATAATTGGATAAAAATTCGTGGAGTATTTTTTTGCAAATCATCAAATACAAAATTGTGTCATTGTTCTGCTCTGCGAAAACACATACTTCATGGCTATTCTAAATGGATCAATATCTAGTTATTTCAGTGATAAGCAATTACTCGATAATGAGTTCGCTTATTGAACTACTCCCTGTTTATAAACACAACTTGTAGATATTACGTAACACTGCCTCATCAACCAATATAAATGATATATACCTTATAGCTAGAATAATGTATAATAATAAAGGAAATACCGAGAAAATATTATCTATATAAGTTATTAAAAAAACTACAAAATATTCTTTTTATACAAATTATTTCTAATGCAACCACTAAAATACATAAAGTAATGTAGAGTAATAAAAAATAAAATGTATTTCTATATTAGTTGGAAGAAAGTAGGGTTTTTTGTAATTCATCGGGCAATAAGCATAATTCGGTTATGTTTCACCGTTAAACAAATGTTATGACTGAAATAATGAAAAACGTTGTCTAGGTTTATAATTTTTGATAGTGACTCTTAATTTTTTATATTTAAAACCAAAATATTAACAAACACGTGTTCTCAATTTAGAAATCCAAAGCACAGTAATCAAATCAACACTCATTGAAATAAAAGCAAATGTAGATGAGACAAACCAAGACTAACTCTTGCAATTTGAACCCATTAGCAAGGAAATCTGGCTGAGGAAATAAAGTTATATCTAAATATGGAATTCCACCTGTGTACAACATAGCAGGGGTATTTCTTTAGAATTTCAGCAGTAAATTTTCACATTTATAAAGTGATGAATAGATACTATAAGATTCAATGCATGGAGTAAGTTTATCTTCACTATGCAAAATACTGCCTTCTGATTGGATAACTCCGTCATTGAACATGCCTATATTTATGACATCTGTGTCGTCTCAGAATTTATAGTTCTGTTGCAACATCTCAATAAATATTAAAATCAACCTCATAATATTGAATTTAAAATTAAATAGCATAACGAATTTCATATTGGATCATAACAATATAGGTATAAAATCTCCATTACTTATTTAGAATCACAGCGGACTACCCTCATCATGATATATGTAGATATCTTTTTTGTTATATCTGTCCTCTCCGAAATATAATCCCATAAAATTTCACATCAATTAAAATATTTAACAACACAATTATAAAGTTAAATTGCTTGCGTGTTAAAAGGAGTAACATTTGTAGCAAAAAAACATGCTACCAACAACAATTAATATTGAAAAACTGTTGTATTCTAACCTAGGTAACAATAAAAATAAACAAACAAAAATTATCGAAAATAAGATGGAAGAATAAATGCCGTAAATCAAGTTCAAAAATAAAACTAACAGTAATAATTTTTTATTAAACTTGCACGCCAACTTTTGGAATGGAAATATTATTAGTTTATGTATAATTATATATCTCCTAACCAGAATATTCAAAGCAAAGCTGAATCACTAACTGACACTGAACATCCTTTTATTATATCTACGCAAAGGCCACACCGTTTTCCAACAGGATAAAATAATTATAAAGGTAAAATGAGTGATATAATATATGATAGTAATATGAACTACGTGTAAATGTCTACAATTCGAGATAAATATACTATCCAAAATATTAACGAATTTCAATTTTCCTGCCAGTCCTTTATATAAAACTATATATTTAAAAACGAAAACTATAAAATATAAACTATAACCGCCGGTATTTTTGATAATACATACACGATTTGATTGCTCTCAGTTTTTAAAACAATATTTTATAAAAGCTTTCAGGTAGGTAAATAGTAGTATTGAACTGTATGCAGAATTAATAAGAGTGAACACTCTTTGTATAATTACTCTATGCTTATAAGCATTTATGTATATCCATCTATTTTTGACAGCCTTTATCTGTATTGGATCAAACATCGATTCATTTTTATCTTATATTTACTCTTATATATGTGCACGTTGGTATGGGAAAAATATAGATCAAACAAACTCAATACATAAAATTGGTAAATGTTCTCCTACTATTAGTTATATGTAGTTGCGAATACTAACAAAAATGTAAAGTGGAAAATAATTGAAACTAATTACTACAAATGGCACTGCTATATACTCTATAGTACATCAAATAAATAAGCAGCTAGACTGAATGAAATGCAGGTTGATCATAGCTGTAGTTTTGTTTACAAATGTTTAATTATAGTAATACACAGCTCATCATTAATGAAGTCAAATTTGTTCATTTACTTATAGAAATTTTATTATTCCGTAATATATATATACATTTATAATCATGCCACACGAACTATAATATAATATATATATATAAGAAAATATTAAACAAAAATGTAAATTTGGTTTTTTACCAGACATCTATATATATATATTTATAATTATTTTACTATTGTATGTGTATTTGCAAACAAAGTATTTTAAATAGACTGTAAACATGATTTAAATATGATTTAAAAAAAATCAAAATTTGATGTTCTTATTATCTACAGAATAATCGATAAACCCGTTAAAATACATAACACACCAAATCGTTCATTAAAAGACGGAAATGAAAAGAACGGCTATGTTTGCGCACGGAATAAAACAAAACATCGACATTATTTCGATATTTGCTTTCAATTTAATTTATATATGGAAATAAACAGCAAAAACACCAACAATATTACCTAGAGCTCCGACCGAAATTAATTAAATGTATTTTTGAGGTCCTTGCTTCACATTGAAGGAATCATTTTATATAGGAGTATGAATCAAAATTAGTATTAAAACTGGGGAAATGATTACTGGAGAAAGGGAAAATAAATATTTTTTTTATGAAGAGTTGAGCTTTTATCTTTTCTATTGCAAATAAAATTTCAATAAAAGCTGTTCTGTAATGTCATTATATGTAAAAAGTACATTAGATCAAATGAGATATCACTACAGCACCTAAATATATACTTGTAAATATACAATTTCAAAAATGATTTTACTAAAGTAAGTATTCTATTTAATTATACTATAAAATAATATATTTAAAAGTAACATTTGTTTAAGTATATTACGAATTTTTACTAAGAAAAACTGCATTTTACGAGTATATGTTGCTTTATTAATATTAATCCTTGAGAAATAGAATTTTCTAGAATTGTATAGAATTAAAAACTATATTTTTAAATAAATAACAGTTAATCACAGCAGACTCAATTTCTCCAGAAAAAAAATAATGTCGATTTCATTACAAAATTTTCTTTTAACTTTCAAAAATTATTCACTGACGCGAGGACATGATTTTTTCACATATTTTCTTCTGATAAGAAGAGTTGTCATATTTTAAGACTAAGCTGAACCCAACTATTCACTTTGTACTGTCGGCAATATGTTCATTTGAGTTCATTCAGTTCCATTAACTTAGGCTTTAGCAGATCAATCGACAGTTTTGTCGGTATAAAAGGAATAATACAACTTTTCTTTTCTGACATACAATGGAGAAAAAACACAAAAACTGTCATTAAATGTCACAATAATCAATAAAACTTTCGCGAAAATAGTCATTAAGTAATAATTTATACCGTAGTAATAAAATTAACATTGGAAAAATTATAGTTACTCTACGATATATAGGTATTTTTAAATCCTTTGAAAACATGCATTATATATTATCAACTGGGCGTAATTGTTAACGGATTTACATTGATCTATAATACATTTCTTGTTGATGATATCACGTACTAAATTTAAATAAAACCAATACATTGTATATACTTAGGTTATACGTGTGGTGAATATATTATAGTGAAATATCATATTTGGTAATCCTTTAAAACAATATTTCTTGAATAGAGTTCATTTATGTTGGCTAATAACTGGTCTTTAAGTCCTAAGATTTCTTTTAAGAAACTAAAATATGAACTTTTTATTTGAATCATCATTGAATTATACAATGAATATGTACTTTTGCACAGATGTATAGTTAAGTATTTACAATAAAACAATAAATGTATAATATTCCAAAACAATGTCGGTAATATTATAGATACTATTCTATTGTATCTCTTTAATGACATACTGCGGTACAAATAGAAGAAAAATAAGACCGATCATGTTTCACGCCATCAAAATAAACCAGTAATAAATCCATCTAGATAACTAATTGAATCAACTAATAGATATAAATTCTATGCAGACATACTATAATGTGATGGTGTAATATAAGACTCTTATAAACATATCTAGACAAATAAATCATCAACAGTTGCGCCATAGTGAAACACTATTATTAACTGCCTTAATGTAAATTGTGTTGCCATTATATAGAGTTCGGCTATACATATATGAAAATAATATTAATCCACTATACTAATAAGCTGTAAACATTTTAAAAATATAGACACGTAGTAGATAACCTTTGAAAGTAAATGTAGAAGGATTTCCTTTGCAAAAGTTTAATTAAATATGATTCATTAATCCTAATAAATAATACCTTGCAATATTATCGATTACATAATTTACGTAGATTGGGTTATAGATTATATTCAACAAATATTACAAAAATAATATATATTCAAAATATTTTCAAAGTTTTGCATGACATACTATACATGCATAAGGGAGATAGTTATTTATTATAATAAATCGATCATTATTGTACAACTGAACTGATACCTAGAGTAAAATTGCACCAATAAAAGTTTAATATATAAAAGCAACCGGATAATTAAAAAGTATGCTACACAAAATAATTCCACGTGATATTTTTTATAAACAAATTTAAAACTTATAACATGCTTAACAAATATTTAGTTTATACCAACTGAACTACAATAATTCTATCCTTAAATACATATATATTAATATAATTATTTACTTGCAATATTCAATTCTTATCAGAGATAATATAACGGGTAAAAAATCTGGATGAGGAGAAGACAGATGCAGTAAGTGAAGCCAGAACACAACTTGCCTGTCACAAACAAAAGCCAATTAAGACAACCAGCACACACCTAGGTACACAAACTCAAAACACACAAAAGAAATGAGTTGAACTGCCTACTCCCTCTCGCCTTCAAGTAAAATCAAACTATTAGTCTAATCAATACAGTATTTCGTGTACTTATACGGGAAATATTGCTATCAAAACTGAAAAAGAAAATATAAGACAGATGAAATATTTTTAAGTTAACCTAGTACGCCAACACTCAAAATTAACTAAAGCAGAAAAATCTAAAGCAGTCTATTTATAGAGATAAGAAGAGAGGGGAAAACAACAGAGTGCATTAATTGTTGGCAAAAACAGCACAGCTTTGGTGATTAATAAATTTGTAGATAACGTGACCTCATGTGAATATGCGTATAATCATAATTCATGTATATAATGAAACTAATTAAAATGTATAGTTTTGTTCAGTTCAACTTGTCCTAACCCATCTTGGTTAGATAAACTGTTATAGAGCATACTAAGTATATAGACGAAATATAATGTCCTCATAGTAGAAAGATGTCCCTGTATGGGGCATGTCCCTCTGGGCGGCATGGTGAAATAAAAAATAATATAAGTCGGCAGTACTAAAACAGAAATTCAATAAACTGGATACAGGAATATTGTGTAGTTTAAAGAATAATAAAGTATACTACTCTTTTATCTAACAACTTTTAAATTATGTAATATATGTTACTTGTTTTAATCTGGTGATGTAATCATCACTGTCAGCAACCTATTCGTTTCATCTTCTCTCAGTTTGTTAAGGGTACCTCTGATGAGACCGTCAAACAGCCAACATTTCGGTGCCTATTAATAAAACATTCATTCAACATTTCCGGCTAATAATATATCTCTTAAATAAAGTCCTTATAATTTCATTGAAGTGTTTTTTTCTTAGTTGTATAAAATACATGAATATATTAAACTTAATTTTTGACGGTATATAAAATATAATTTCAAATCCATACGCATAAAATGAAATCTTTACATATTATATATAGCATACCACATGTGTATATTTGTCTTTACATAGTATAAAAACGTCCATAGTGGTGTATACATACTACTATTAATAAATTAATGCAATAAGATATTTAAAATATAATACCAATAAAATATATAAATATATGTATATATATATAAACATTAAACAGGAGATAGATTTATAAATACACATATTTAGTCATAAAAAAATAATATTCAGAGCTTATTTAATAGATAATATTACTAAACATAAATCGAAATCAAAATATTTATTACCCTACGATAATTACACCTAATGAATAATTTAACAAAATGAACAAAAATATCGAATCAATATTTAATAATGTATATGAAATAAAAAAATAATTACTCTGCAATAAACACACAAATGAAACTCATAAAAAAAATCTTTCCAAAAATATGCCAACTAAAACAATATTAATATTTTGTCACAGCTCATACGAGTATTATAGGCATATTATCTACATATTAGCTATATAGATATATATATATATTAATATTATATACAAATATTAGATTTATAAATGAGATTCTAAAGTTTGGTAACCAACAAATGTGTCTCCACGCACGCATACCTCTCTACACCAAAATGAATGGCAAATAGTTTAATAGCAACACAAGCTATGCATAAGCGGATTTGCTTGAAGTATAAATGACTAATATAGTGCTCGGAGTAATACAATAGAAGGCAGAAATGTTACTAGACAGAAAATCAATAGTAGATACATTCTACCGGGTTGTGAACCATCAGTTACCTTTCTCGCGCCTGTTGCCAAAACGATTTGTTGCCATGCGTGTAACATATTATCGAAGACTTCATGTTATTACATTTCGAAGTAACGCATTACATCCCCTATTCATCTAATTCAGTAACTTTCATAAAAATCAAATTTGTTTTCCTGTCCGAACATTCAATCCATATTTATTACATAGATCACTTTCCACTATTCTGAAATATACTTATATCAATTTATTCCTAGCGCTTTATATTACTTTTTAATTTCACTGCCTTCAATTATAAGACGCTTTATATAATTAATGATCTTGACCTATTGATTAATATATTATAGAGATAATCAAATAATATCGAGCTTAACTGTATTTTCAAACAGAATTTATAAACACGATTTTTTTATGAGGATTCCGACTAAAGTTTTATAATATTATATTATACCACAGCTTGTCTATCTTTCATTTATAGTAATAAAACTGTGTAAAAAATATGTTTGTCAAACAAAAAAATTATTACAAATTTTTAGTATAACTGATCAATAAGTAATAAATTTCAATTAATGTGCTGCATATCTGAGCGGATAACCAAATCTTGTCAGACGCTAGATTAGTATTGGATTGTATGTTGCAAGTTTTTATAATGATATAATAATAACTAAATCTTATAAGTAATCTTGTATGTAAGTAAATTATTTTAAACATACATTTATTACCAAGCTTATATGTGTAAATGAATAATAAAGTGTTTTACTACAAGCTCAGCAATTTTGTACAACAAAATCGATAATTTTCTATGACGACATTGCTAATGCTTAATAAGTAATGTATACCTTAAACCGGTAGCGATATAAACTATACAATAAATGTTTATTTTACATTTTGAAGAACTTCCTTAATAGTAATTTCGTGAAATATCCGTCGAAATAGCGAGATTATCGTGTGATAACCAGATTATATTATAGCACACAGACCTCGAAAAATCACTCTTAATTTATCTTATCAGCATATTTACAATTATCAACTTTCTACTAAATTTTAACGAAAATGTTAAAGCTTTATAGCCTTGCGTTGAATACACCCAATAAAGGCATAAATAGTAACCTTTGGAAAGGCATAAACAAAATGGGGAAACTCGGTATCTCTATATCTATATCATTTAAAATTGAACTATACGATAAAAGTAAATACTTCGGATTTTACTATAATTTAATATAAACAATCGCCAAAGTATTTGCAGTCATAAAACCGCATCAAAAATGTGACGGGGTTCTATAGCAATTATTATGTGCAATTAAAATTGATAACAAGAATAACCCATTTCAGCAGGGGCAGTGTTAATAATTAATCCATTCAACAATGAAAATTGAGTTTTAGTTTGAATAAACAGTTTGCCACTTTATAATAATAATGTAGACTAATTTTTTCGCTCATAATTAGAAATACTGAATCTACAGAAATGTCAGTAAATTACCTACACTCTTCCCTTTTCTTCATTCATTCGTTAATCAAGGCACTTGTAGTTCATATTTTCTGTGAAATCTTAATTATCATATTTTTCTCTAATTTGTACATACATATCTTTAATATAATTCTAAATAAAATTTTTTTACAAATCTACATAAATCAATTGCCATTAATTAAGTATTTAGTAAAACAGTGAAATGTAATCTTTTAACAATATTTTATTCTCCTTTATAAATTTGTTAAAATTTTATATGTAGATGTTATTGTAGTGATGTGAAAATATTGTAACTATACGTTTTTTATGAAAAACAATTATTTATATAAATTTTAAAAACTGGTGTCTAGACGGTCCCTTGTATAAAACTCTCCCTAAGGCAATTATATCTGTTAATTATCTAGTAAAAGGGTCATTTATAAAAATATAAACATGTGAGAGAGCATTAACTAGAACTGACCTCTTTTATTCCGTGTTTGAAATTAAATTTTTTACAAGAGTAATACTGAGAGATGGACATAATTAATAACATGAAATATGTATATATATAATTACATATATATAGCAAGCAAATAAAAATTAAATAATAGTGGAACATATGAAAATTGAGGCTAATTAAAACTATAATATATTTTGCTCTCTTTATAAGATTATATAAACATGTACAGATGGCGATTATGGAGATGAACCTATTTTACTTTATATATTTGTATGTATAATTTGACATTGAACATACACTGGTAGAATTTTTGAACAGTATTAAAAATGAATTAATAACTGGAAGATTCTCAGGGTGATGTGTAAAACAAATTGATTTAATATCGTAAAATGGAATATATTGCGGCGCGTAAAAGTTAGAAATTACTAATTAATTACTTCAATAAATAATACGCTCAAAGATAACAAAAATACAGAAACTAAAAACATGCTCAAATAATGACAAAAATATCCCCACCAAAAATGTTTTGCATGTCATGAAATTTAAAATCAACAGTATTCAGTATAACTAGTAAACTTTAGATATATTAGCCTTGTCAGTATTGGTGTATTGGTGATTTATGTATCTTACTAACACAAATATAACTAGATGTTAAACAAAAACTATTTCTAAAAAAATACAGTATATAATGTAGTACACCAGTTTTACAATGAAAAGTAAGATTTCATTTTATTACATAGTTTAGATCTGAGTAGAAATATTTTTAAATATTATATTATTGTTTATGTTGAGCTAAACTACATAAAACTATAACGATAAGTGTATTTAACCTTCCTTTCTCGTTCAGGAACACTGTTAAATCTTTTTCTATACCGCAACTGGAATTGTCTATTGGAAAAATATGATTAATAAAAAAGTGGTAACATTTGAGATTTTTGGATGCCCCGAACAAGTCATAATGTTATGCAGTGGAAATTTAATGAATATTTAGAAAAACAAATTATCAAAATATAAATAGCTGCACGTTTATAAATCATGATTTAAAAAGTTTGTATGTTAGATCACGTAAAACTAACAAGAACATAATTAAGATGTTCGCTTACAAGAAATCAATTTATTTTAAAGACAAAGACTACTACACATCTTAATATTAAGAATAAAAATATATTTACGTTTAAATATTAAGACTTAACAGATACACGGCATTCTTGAGCTGTTGAAAACTTATGAAAATTAATAATTACTGATAAATTACTGAATAAAAATTGCCCTGAAAGACAAGACAAAATGAAAGATATCCCTCAAAATTAATTGTAGCATTTCTAAATTATCATATCAAAAATCACACCACAATAATTAGACACTGTAACGATTTTACTTTTTGAAGTATAAATTTATCATACTCAACTGGATAATATAATTTTTAAATTATGATTCATAAAAACATTATAATTATCTTCAAAATATCGTTAATGTTTAAATAATGATATTTTATAATTAATACGAGACATTGATAATGAACGACATACAACGTCTAATCATATCTATATTATAAATAAACTCTCTATCACACTCTATCGAAAAGAATAATTAAAAAAGAAAGTTTTTCTGTTAGGCAAACTATAAAATCAAACTTAAATTGTAAACTTGTTTAATTATACCACCATTCATATATTTAATATTAGTACAAAGATATTTGAGCATAACGAGTTAATATTATTAATAATAACAGAGAAAGTAATCAGATAAATCTATTTCTCATGATGTAAGCTGTTATAATTTAACAACAATTAACTATGCTTTATTTGAAAACAGTTTTCAAGATAGCTTAGCATGCAGGCATAGTTAATATGATGAAACATTAATGGTACATATTCATTCTAACACTACTTTTAAACGGTCTCTCTAAAAATAGAAGTCAGGTCACGAACGACATAAATGCATTGTAGTACGAAAGTTCTCAAAACAAAGGCGTCAGCTATAAACTAAAATATACAAATAAAAAACATAGCCATCGTTGATTCTTCACGAATAAAGAAAAATTAAAAATAACAATAGTCTATTGTGTTAAGGACTATAATAATAATAACACCGCAGAGTAAGTAAATACGGACTTACAAATATTACACGGGTTTCTTACCTTAATGTTTTATAAGATAATGCTATTAATATTAAAACTATACAATTCAAAATTAGTAGTATCTTTTAGGACAAAAAATAACGATATAGTTTTAGACAATTCATGAACAATAAACTTACTTAAATATCTGACATTAGTATTACAACAGTCTTAATTAAAACAATATTTTATTCTTACCCAATTATGCAAAAATATTTCTAAAACCGGGCATAATTATTAACAATTTACAACTTGTTACAATATATGTGAAATCAATATAGAATTGAAAACACCACATATAAGTAAGTATGAATGAATAAATATGAAAGTATATACCCCGATATACATCTTATGCATACCATTCGAGCGAGATGCATCATACGTATACCAGGCAGATACATCAACCTAGAAATTGATTCTCCCGCATCGCATTGTAACTAGAATAATTGTTCATCGAGTCTTCAATTAATCAGTCGATCAAGGAAAACTGTAGTAAATTGACGGAGCATGTGCATAAATAGCTCTACCGATTCGTGTGTATTCTCAACATCAGTTGATATTATGGGCTCCCTCTTAAATTTCTTGGAACTGTAATAATAGATTGATCTCTTTCTCTCTCTTTCTTCCTCGTCTAGTACATAATTTATTTAAGCGTAGACAGCCTAGTCACTGCGTGTACACATTTATGCCATAATTTAAGATTTAAATTTTGACAACTTACTTTTTTGAAATATAAACATGGAGCAGAATTACAGTAAAGAATTGAAATAAAAATTGTCGGAAATGTATTAACATTAAAAATTAAATTTTCCCCACAATTGTTTATAATAGACATTAATGTTAAAATTAATTCAAATTTTAAATTAGTAAATATTACGTATGTGTTTGATTAAAGACGAAGTTAAATTTCAATACAACTTTAATTTAAAATATTCTTTAATCAACTATACAACGACAAAAAGAAAATTTTAAAGCAATTAATTTGATCGCCATTTTTACACATGATAAAAGCTTAAATAGGTTCATTTTTAACAAATTCGTAATAATCAAGATAGGAAATATTGCCTATATAACATACTTTACTCAAATTTAATTTAAACACCTCAAAGTAATACCAATCATGCTTAATCATCGACTTACAATTAGTTCAGATTTTTTAATGCTACATTAGTCAAAAGATTTTCCGATAAAAAAACTATTTTTATTCAATCTCTTATTGTTATCTAATGTCAATAAAATTTGAATCAGTAAATAACCGATTCAAATGAAGATCAATGGCATCTACCAGTGGGAAAATATTAATATGCTATTAGAAATGCATCACATTCAATTCATACTAAAAAGTCGACGGGTAATGTTCTTTATATTAAATTACTATTCATATAATTAAATTAACACACACGGATTAATTGTGAAAGCAAAGGATCCCCTAATGACGCTCCACCTTATAGATTATTGTTTATTATCGATTGACATGTTTTATGATGAATAAGAACGAGCTATAATATTGTACTTATTTGAACACTAATATTCCCACTACATTAAATAGTGCCAAAGCTCTAACTAGACATTATTGTAACCAATTCCATTAACTGATTACAATTGAATTGTAGATTAAATATGCTTAATGCATCAAATCTTAAGAATATAAGTTAATGTTATATAATTTCTATTTATTGTTTATAAATGAAATAATTCAAGCATTCCTTTGTCTGACTTTTATCTGACTTACCTAACTGTTATTGTCTTTTCTACTATTATTATTATTATATAGTTATAAGTTATTAAATTTATTTACTGGTGATATAATGTTCTTTATAATTACATATAATATATGTGTTGTGTGTATAAGTACCATTTTTATCTTACATGTAATAATATCTGTCAGCTTATAGACCAGTTGCCAATTTTATATTAATAGACAGAAAAAATATTATTAATTATGTAAGAAAAATTGGTACTAGTTAAAAAATTGACATTCCAAGCAACATAATACTCCTAAAATACTTTTAAATACCTTTTAAGTTATAAGGCTTTTTAAGCAATTCCAACCGCATAAGATATCAGCAAAAAATCAAAACCATTTATCAGTTACTAAGCAACAGCTATGAAACAATGACTTCAACAGTAGATGACTTAGCAGTGGATATTTCTATTATACTCAAAAGCAGGTAAAAGATAGTAAATCAGATAACTAGTAAATGGAGGTAAGTATATTGTGAAGAAAAGCACATGCGAATCTGTTAATAACGGAGAGAAACTGATATTTATTTTTATAAATTTGCTAAATCAATTAGCCATTTCAAGGGGAAAATAGCTATTAAGTAAATAATTATGTTTAGAATTCATAAAGATTCATCACCAGGAGAAAAGGTGGAATGCAAAAAAAGTGAGCGATATATGTAGATAAACGTAATTTAAACAACGACAAGAACAAACACAAATGCGTAAAAGTATTTTTGCAAATACGCTTATGACTAAAAAATCTGTTTCTCACATTTTAGCATTTCACCATTTCGCAATTATACTCTTTTTATATCCCTTCAAATATAAATTGGCTAATCTAGAATACGTTGACTGCTTAATAAGGAACATCCTTCATTAACCGAACCAAAGGTATACATATATAAAAATTGAAACATAATTTTGCTGAAAATATATGCAGTCCTGTAGAAATTGTAATAAAAATAATATATTTTTAAAAACCACATTATTGCTAAGAAATACGACGAATAATATATACAATGACTGTTAAAATAGATGTTAATATTATATACGAATACTATATTATATAAATGTTATGCATAACTTTCTTAACATAAATTTAATGCAAATTTTAGTTTGTATATAGCTGGACCTCCTGTTTACAATGTCGTGGCTTTCCTTAACTAAAATCATATTTAATTAAAACAGGTTTCTATAAAACAAATTGCATAAACAAAGTAAATTGAATGCAAGAATTTTTGAAAGCAGTGAGCTTATTTTCAATATATCTAATAGATACTGTTAAAGAATAGTAGATAATATGTAATTAAAGTAATTAAGAAAATAACTGTTTAAATATCGTGTGTATCATTTCAGATAGCTAACATACACAAATTTACATCTCAACAACAAAATATATTGTTACAGTCAAGCTAAATTAGAATACAATACGCATATAACCATTGTCTATCGAACGTCTAAGTTGTTCATATGCTTACAAGCAATATTAACCCTAAAAGTTATTCATTAAATCAGGGCAGAATAGAGACTCACCAGTAGTTCTCTGAACCTTGATTTGAGTGGTTCCCACTGACTCGTGGACATTGATCTCAGGCTGTTCGAAGCAGAAGACGCCGGGATGGTCATCGTCAAGAATTGCGACCACAGCCGCCTTGGACTTACCAAGCATTGGTGGCTGATCTGCTGGCTTGCCACCCTCCACGAGGCGGGGGTTCGAGAGCAGTACCTAATAGGGTGGATTTGGGTCATAAGTGCGATTATAAGGTACACGCGCGGACAAACAGAATAAGGACGCCAAAGAGGTTAGATCAGAAACTAAGAGTACTTTAAACTTGACTTACACATATTATTATTTAGAAAGAAAGAGAGAGATTGAAACATAAGGATAATTAGAACTGAGAAGTCAATAGTGATTCATTATGGCACTGTGAACATAATACATAATCGTGGAAAACATGTTGATGGAAAGACATTACATACAAATACAATGGTATTCCTTTTGCAGCCAAGCATGCTGACTTCAAACAGCATTCGAAAAAGGAAACAATGAATTTACTAATATAATGACTCTTCTCCAAACCAAAGTAGGATTTTCCTTTTATAAAAGAATTGAATGTCTATCATTGTGTTCGTGAATCCTGTAAAAGAAATGAGTTAATTTGAAGCGGACAATATCGTAGAAATAACCCCCCAGTCAGATTTTCACAATAATTAAGTTTCACTATTTAAATAGTTATAGAGTTTAATTAATTAAATTTGAAAAATCAAAAAACCAATTATAGAAAATTATCATTTCTCTTTGTTGAAAACTAACAAACAATTTTGAACCTAAAGGAGATTAAAAGTACCTACATGGATTTCTCTCTTTATAATGTTATAAAGTGTTTCTTCACTAAAGACTTTTCTTTTATACTGAATATAGAGCAATAACCAACACTACAAAAAACATTTATCTAGCATTTTCAATGTGCCTACGAATAATGACGAAATTAACTGTGCTTTAAAAGTTGCTTCATTGATTCTAGGGGAAAATATGTGACATTAATAAATTGCCTTTAACTATATTAAATATAAGTCCTCCTAATAAATAAAACACAAAAACTTAACCCGTTCATTGAAGCATATCTAACGGAAAGGAAAGGAAAGCCGAAAAACATTGAAATGGAACCGAAATATGTACATAAAGGGATAACATGGAGTAATAGTTGGTAGATACTTCAATAACACGGTGGAATTCCTCACTCCATATTGATAGCTAATAAGCTACGAAAGATAAACACTAAAACACAACTTCTTCCTATAAGGAAAGAGAGTAAGAACATTTTAAACAGTTATGGAGAAAATATATATGCGTACATTTTCACAATTATATGGCTTTTATATACAGTACAAGAAATGCCAGTATATCTAATGGACAAGTAATTAATAGATAAACCATTTTTCAAAAGCTATGCGGATATAAAAATTACAGGAGCAGCTGGTGATATTTATTAATGATTTGTTGTTTTAGTGTAAAACTTCTAACAAACTGATTCATTTAACGAAAGAAACATAATCCTATCAGTGGTTTAAGAATTTATCCTAAAAAACATGTTTAGACTTTTAACATAGACAAATTAGCTATACTGTTATACACATACTTATTTTTTGCAAACCAATTTATACATAATATATAGTATAGTTCAAATATTATTTCCTAATACAAACATGCAACTATATTTCAA
This sequence comes from Invenusta paracnida, assembly GCA_036023295.1. NCBI lineage: Eukaryota > Metazoa > Platyhelminthes > Proseriata > Coelogynoporidae > Invenusta > Invenusta paracnida. The sequence goes on along the minus strand of JAYRBW010144133.1, from coordinate 18,154 downwards.
GACCGAAAATAGATCTTTTCCATTTTTAACAAGATTTTGTAATATATAGAGGCCTTCAATTTGAAAGAATTATTAAAGTTAGTATAATTCATGCACACAAGTTCATTGCTTGTACTATGTGGTGTTTATTCATCAATTATCACTAGGAACTAAATAAAAATTACACAGATGATCTTAAATCACTAAAAAAGTGACATCGATTTTTAACTTGATTAATGTGTAAATAAACCCAAGAGTAGAGAGTTGAATTCCGTTTTTACCCTAATATCAGATTCAAGTAATAAACGCCTAAAATTGATTTCAGTTGACTATTAATATATTGTAGTCTCAAAAGTGTCAATGGTTAGTGTCCTACAATTCACTATAGATCAAACAAAACGCAATGATTGTGTGAACTTGCATGGGATTACTAGATTCTAGATTATTAATGACTGACTTCTCATTTGCATGAGTATCAAGACTGCCTTTTTGACTATTTTTTTTATAAGAACGTTAGTTCTGTTATTTCGTAAGATACAGAATGATAAGTATTCAAATTTGGAAGCGTAATTTTAATTATAAAACATTATATAAACATTTACTTGTTATTAATTATATTTTGTTAATAATATTTCGTGATTATTGTTAACAACTGTTTTAGGGAGTAATTAATATCAAAAGTTAAAGCATTATTTGTACAACAAATTAAGACCTGTCAATATTAATTCTTCCTATCCGCATGCATAACTTTACCATTATATATTTGTAGTGTATATCCTTAGTACAATATAATGCGTAATATATAGTACTCAAAGGGTATTTTAAATGTAAAAAACGCATTTTGTTATTAGGAAGTTTGAGCATCAATATTGTAGCCAACGATATTGTCTATTGATTGTACAGATACTATACATAATTGCACGAAAATAACTAAGTCTGCATAAAAATCACAAACATTATAATAACAAAAAGCTTCCATGATTAAAATTTATAATTCTGCAGTCCGTAGTTTAGGTGATCCATAAAATAAAATTCCCTAATTAAATAATGTAGAAATCAAAAAAAAATTCTAAAAGTAAAATGAAGAGTAAATAATATTTTAATTGAAATTATAGCTATAATATTAACTGAACTCATAAATAATGTCAATTTTAGTGATAAGATATGAATCTTACGTGACAATACACATATTGTTTCTGTAAAAAACTCTTTTATAATTCAATACTCCTTGCTAACAACAGTCCAGAACCGACCTGGAAGTGTTCATCCTCCTCAAAGACATCATCGTCCATAATAGTCACACTGATAGTAGCCGATGCCTCAAAGGCCTTGAACACAAGGGTTCCCTGGGTCTCCACATAGTCGGCGCCGTGAGTTGCAGTTCCGTCCTGGGTCTTGTAGTCAACCTGGTTGTCAAACATAAGCAAGAGAGACACATTGTTCAAGCTAATATTCAACAAAAATACTAATTGATATAACATTTCTACTTCAATGAAGCTATTTGTATTATGGAAATAATGGATTTCCAATAAAAATATTAGCTAAGTACTCTAATACAATTTCATTTCAAATTTCTTATTTTGAAAAGATAATGTGAACACTTTAGCAGGCTGGGGTATCATAAATTGAATAATAATAAAATTTCCTACGCCAAAGCAATAATTTGAAAGTTTTAAAACTCATTTATAATTCTGCTTCGCATACAAAATATTAACAGAAAACACTTTAAAAAAGGTACACACTAATAGAAATTGTAACAATCGTTTAAGTTTTATTTTTTATTGCGTAACAAACGAAATAGCTTAAAGTTCAATCCTAAAAGTTATATTTTCTGGATAAAAAATTATTTTGGTGTATAAAAGTAAAGTCCCTATTACTTAGTAAATTCTAAAAAGTTGGTTTTTTACTAAATGAATATCTTGTCTCATGTCAGGGATTCAAGTACAATGTTTTACTCGCATTATAGATATATCAACCTTTATCGCTCAGTTATACTAATTTCCATCTCATTTTTAGAGTTGGCAGATTTTGAGCAAACAAAAATATGCTAAGTTTAACCTTATAAAGCTATGTTTCTTGAACATTTAGATGAATAAATAAACAACAAATAAATAATAACAATTATAATAACCAGCTTTTCCAAAACAGATAATACACAATCAACGGGGAAGCATCACCCATCACAAAACAGACAAGTAGAAGTAAACCTAACTCACCGTAAAAAACACTTTACTAAAACAAGAGTTCCATCCTGATCATTCAGCTCATTACAATGTAACCAGAATAAGAAAGAGGAGATAATATAACTCCTATTTCAACTAATTCCCCTTTACAAACTAAATTTGGAATTAGTTGTCAATGTGCATTATATATTAATATAATACACAAGAGCGAGAGCGCTGTTACTAATAGCAACACCAGGGCAAACCAAGATATCTTGTATATATATATAAAGAGTATCAGCAAGATAGGAAAAGAACAGTTGAGTAGATATTATACAAAGCCCCCTGATAACAATATAAACGGGTCAATGCAAGTTAAAAAGCCATCCTGACGTACCTTAACGTAATAACCAATATAAAAACAATCAACATTTAAGCCCACTAGGCAATTAATTAAGTCTATAAACATGTGGAAAAGTAGTATTATAGTTAACTTCTATATACTAGAAAAAGCTTTTAAAATAACAGGCGTTAGTTTCCAGTTAAAAGTTTTCCTAAATAAGTCAAATTTGCACTAGAGGAAAACAAAATCGGATTTATCGCGTATTCCAAACAACAGTTTATATTTGATAAAATCAGGAAGCATCCTAGAGGCAATTTCTGACACGCAAATTAAATACAAAATTATAGTAAAATCTCATATTTTAGATTAGAATGAAAAGCATTATGTAATTACTAATAAATTACATTAATTGCAAGGGAGTCAAGTCTATTATCATATTGTTAAACTGCCAATATTTTCTCCCTATTTCACTTCCCAATTTAGAATAATAATGAGGACATCTGTTAAAATTAAGTAAATCATATTGTGCTGTTGCTAAGTACAACAGAACCAAATAAACTACCAAAAATCAGTATGTACTGTATGTATATATGGATTTAAAAAATATAACACATAGGAACAGATAAATATAAAATTGCAAAGTGTAAACTAAAAGGCATTATTTAAATAAAAATTTAAAAGGAGGTGCTCCACTTTTAGAAATATCTAATAAATAACATATGAATTAAAAAAAAATTATTTGTAAATATTTTTTACATAACTATACAACTAAATTTGTTTTTATAATAACTAGTATATGCTAAAATAATTGTCAAAAACTTGCACAGTTCTAATTTATATAAAACAGACCACATATATATGTATTTTAATTAAGAACAACTAAAACCTTGATTATAAAAACTTTAATAATTATGAAATGAACCCTAAAATATTATTTTTATTCATTCAATACGTATATTTGTATCAATTAATATATACCCATTAATAAATAATGAAACATAGAATGAAAAGGTCAAAAGAATAAATTGCTAGCTTCCCAAAAAATATATAGCTTTAAACTCCAGTTTTTTGGTATCATAATAGTTCGGCTAATTATACTGCCCGTCTTATTAAGGAGTACATTAATACTTCTCTAATTATATAGGATTCAAGAAATTAATGACAATAGTTTCAAAATGAATTGAACTAAAATTCCTAAACGAGAAATATTTAATCGGGCACTAATAGGTCTATTAATATGTCGTCCCGATAATATTGTGTACTATTAACTAGGACTCGAGCGCTTTACATTATATCGCCAGTTGTATTTTATATCATATATAGTCGAAAAGAAACATTTTACAATTGTAATATCATCTCTTACTTTTTAAATTAAATGTAAAGGTAAAAATCAAATTAATTGAAAATGGTACTTTTTAAGCAATTAAAGCTATTGTTAAAATATGAGGCCAGAAAGACATAAGCAATAGTAGAAGCAAAAAGTTAACGGTGACTCATGCAATTTAAGACACTAGAATGGTGATCTAACTGACTGAATCACGGTACAACTAAAAATATAATGTTATTATATCCATGTAGATTGAACCAGAGACTGTTTGTATGATTTTGAACAGTACAAAATCCACAAAAACAAGAAATTTGAATGTATTTTTACAATTTAAAAGGTAAACAACTGTATTTTTTAAATCTGTAAACAGAAAAGCAGTCTATGGACAAATTCAAATTAATCAGTTGTTATACTTTTTTTTGAGAAGTGTGCTTTTTGCGCCACTAATGACTTCCAATTAGATTATTAATCTTACTATGTCAGTGAGAATGTGCATTTCTGTTATACTGAGTCGAAACATAACATACTCGTATCTCATTTAAATCAACTATTAAAAACAATTGAAAAATAAATTTTTCAACGAACCAAAATACAAAAGTTACTAAAATATTACTTCAGAAGAATTAACATCAGTGCACGGACAAATATGAGAAATAAAGTATGAAATTGTATCAACAAAGTCGACATATGTTTGAAATTTTCTTTAATTTCTTTAGGGAAAATAACGGCAGTTCCTTTTTATCTGTACCCAAATTACGACCCAATTTTCTTCTAAAATAAAAAAATACATTTCTCTTCTAGAATTCGCTCTAGATATGAGATTAGATTTATAAAAATAAATTTGCGCAAAAATATCACTGCATAAATAAATCATTCGATAGCATGTGCTGGTAGGTTTAGCTCCCAACTTTGTCCTGTAAATGCGGCGTGAAACATTAACGAAAAAGAACGACGACAACTTTTTTGTATGCAAAATTAAAATTGTTAAACATGTTATACGCTGTCGAACATATTATTATTTATTATTTTTATTAAATATATATGTTTATTATTATTTGCAATTTGCAATTTGACTAAGCTATTTTAATTCTTTCGTTGTTTTCACTTTTTAAGTTTGCTTTTTAATAGCTCTTTGTGCGAAATGAGTAACACCAGAATACTCACATCAAGAAATAATAAGCTAATCAATATATATATATATATATATATATGAGTAAGCATTATAGTTTAGAAAAATAGAGAAAATACAACAATACATTTGCTTATTTATATGATATATATATATATATCAGCCATTGAATAAACTAGAAATCTTTTCGTTATATACTATATTAAATTAGTTAAAAAAACATAAAAATAAGTCAATGTAGTAAACTCTAAATTAAACGATCAATCAAATCCAAAACAATTTTTAAAAGATGTGTGTATATGTATATACTAGAAGCAATAAATAAATGTGGTTAAAAATTAATTATAACTATGAAACTATTCCGAATAAAAAAGTTTGTCATAAAAATACAATATGGAAATTAAAATGTTGAAATAGTTCTTATTCAAAGGTTCACAAATGATTAGTTTATGCTTGAATAAAACTTTGTCTAATTTGATATAAACAAATAAATACAATAAATAAAATACTAAAATTATTTACATCCTGAATAATAAAATAACCTTTATACACTGAAACGCACAAATGTTTAGCTACTGCAGAAATACAGCAATTGGAGGACAGACGCCTTTACAGACACCAAAGACGGATGAAAAACCGGCTGCCATTTTAAGTACGTCTAGTTTATTCCCCAAATACATATATAAACGATATTCACACTTGTATAGTTTCATAGTATTACTCTCAAACAACATTGCAGATACTCCTACTACACATACCACAACATGTACATACAATTATAATAATATATTCTAGAATGACTATACCAGTTATATTATCAAATATATGTATAATATAACGAAATAATAAGTGACTGAATTTACCGACACACATTTTCCAAAAAATGAAAGTAAAGGATCCCAATAATTTTGCACAAAAGCTTTTATGTTAGACTATATAAAGCCATTATGATATATGGTGAGCTGTTACCCTGGATTTGAAGGTTGTTTAGATATATCTTTTTAATTATCACGATCGATGTATAAACTACAACGTTGTTGGTTGTAAAGAAGACATTTTTGGATCTGCCAACTGGCAAAAACATATGAACCACTTCAATTCTATATGATATGACAATAATATGCACAGCAGGGATACTGAATTATACAAGTTATACATATACAATATGTTAAATGTGAAAGCGTGTGTGAAATGCACTACACATTTGGATCCCGGACATAACTGTGCATTTATATCTAGGGGGTTGTTAGCAATAATTACAAATATAGTTGCAACATTGTTTGTAATTTGTAACATAGTGCAATAACTCCCCGATCATGCGAATTATAATATCATTGACTTCCCTATACATTTTAAGAGCATTCAGGCGACTTCCTTTAATGCTAATAACATTATTGTCAACTATTTTATGTACATTTTAGAGTACATAGAATGGTAGTATCCATATATTCAATGATACAGGAAAATTATAAATTCGAATCAAATGCTATACATATATAAGTAGTGCATTAAAAATCGTAAGCGTGAAGCATGTATTGTATTATCTACAGAAATAATAGTGTATTGTAGTATACACCAATGCGTATACACAAATAAGTGTATATTAAGGAACATATTTAAACTGAAAGGATTCCTTAGGTTTCGCGTTGTAGAGTATTAGACATAAAATCGATTTCTTGTTTAGAACTAACTAACATTCCACATAATATGAATAATGTTCCTTTGCACATTAAGCCCAAACAAGTTCAATGTATGAGAGTTTGTGAATATACTAAATTATGAAATAATTCACAAATTTAGCTCAAAATTAATCAGCTACAATGGCATTGAGGTTATTAAAACACATGTGAATAACTGGATTCGATTGATTGGGAGTACAATTTAAAGAGAATTGATTTCCCCAGACATAAATATTATACTATACTTAATATATATATGGTAGCAAGAATAATAGTGTAAATTCCTATGTCGCTGTCCTAGATATTGTGCACGTTTATATGACAGCATGAATTACAATAGAAAGAGGAACACAGTCTAGTTATACATGCTAGCAAAATATAGTTATAACATGGAAGTTAAACTTTACTGTAGGGACATAAACAACAAAATAAAATTTTCAATAATTTCCCTACGAGTAGACGGAAAATACCTTATGTTACAAGAAATGTTACATTAGAAGACAACATAAATCGCCCCATGCATAAAAAATATATTACTTATCATTTATGTTAAAATAAATGCAGGTTTACGTGCATATATATATACAGATTTACAAATTCTGCTTTTAATATGCAGATAAAATGCTCAAATAGCCCCTATATACCTATAAATCACCTTTTGAAAGCAACATGTATAAATAATTTAATCATCTAACCAATGGGATTAGCATTTAACAGGTCTAGATATTATTCCCTTTAAATCCCCTAGTCTGTGAGTTATTTTAAGATGCCAACATTTTGCGCTGTATAAATGTTAATTAAACTTTGAAAAGTATAAATTAGCTCCTATAATACAGGAATTCGTCAATCATAAATAGCAACTAATTGAATGATATATACGGCATTAATAAGACAGACATGTATCATTCATAATGCATAGGTCGATATATGCGTACGTACTTATCTGAGACAAAATAGCAGCAAATTAATGACTAAAAATACCAAGACATATAATATACATGGCATCTCAACTCGACAGTTTAAAAAATTTGCTATATGTGTAAATATTTTATATAGATACAGGGTGTCTGAAAAGTTGCTGTGTAGTGATCAATATCAAAATATTCGAATAAGAGAAAGATAAGGCTGTGCAATGAGCAATATTAAATGAGCAGAATATTATGGGTGACCAATCAGTCTGTTAATGAGCGAAAGATTGCTTTACTTAGTTTGTATAGTACAGTTTGTAAATAAAACTTGTAAAAAAAGTTGAAATAAAACATTTTCACTACACGGCAACTTTTCGGACACCCTGTATAATGATCCCCATAATTTCGACAATTTCATAATATTATTAATAATATATGTATATTAGAAATTGATATAAATAAATTAAGATAATTTCATGTTCTGCAAATTAAAATTTGATAATAAAGATCTATGCTTAATGTCAGATAATAAGAATATTTTTAAATCTTATATGACAGCTGTGTCTAAAAGGCTCAAAATAGCACACCCTCGGGCTATTTTTATAATGATATCAAGCTACAATACATAATAAGACAGTGAAATAGGTTAATTAATTAACAGGAATAAATACATTTCTTTATTTAGGGCTTTTCTCTGTTTAAATTTATTAAATAATAAATTTACTTTCTATAGATTATGTACGCAGTACTTTGTTTGCAAACAATTTTAAAGTAAAATTTATAGATACTTTTTTGCATAAATGCTTTATAGCTTGAGAGTCTTCTCCTTTAGTAAAAATCAATGTCTTTAAAGAAAATTCAACATACATACGTAGTTTGTGAAATTATAACAAAAACAAATCTATTAATCCAATTGATAATACAAGAAAGAAATAAATCCACGGTGTTTACATAATATTAGTTCTCCGTATTCATACTATATGAGAAACACGTTTTTTGTGTACAAATACTGGCATATACATATGGATAATATTAAGATGAATGAAGATTCGAGGTGTCAGTGAGGTACAGGAGAGGAGTACAGCTAACTGACTAATTGTAATTAATCAAATTAAAGGTTACGGCGACATTGGTATACTATATATTATGTAAGTGGTGCATTAGACAGAATATTGGTTTGAATAATTCGATTACTTAATTGATGGCTATGCCTTAACCACAGCTGCGATATATATTAAGGCAAGGAAAGACAGCATACGTTGAAGCATTGATGAATAATTCAACAACAGAAAATGACCGCAAATATACCTATCTGCGTCGATAATAAATATTACATTAAATCTGTCGCATATATTATTCGATCTGTAATCGTTTAATATATATATATATATATGGACATATTATCACCAACAAATGGTGTTCTTATGTATATATATATACTCATATATCAAAATATATAGGTGGTAACATAGTGATAACAACAACTAATATATACCGCTAACTCTGTTGAGATAAGTCAACAACCAAAAATACTATTTCAGCAGCTGTATATTATGCATCTGAATAGATTATCCGAACATATAGGAGTTATAAGTATCCATTATAAAAAAACAGCTAGGAAAATTTTGCATTTAGATAACAAGTACCAAATTAATGTTTTTATAATATATCAAATAGAAATTACTACCGTTTATTTATGTAGACATAGTTGAAAATAAATAAAGCATTTCAAAACGCTCAATGTTGAGAACAACTTATTTATATCGTGAATATCACACTAGAGATATGACTGACATACATATATTATGTGTACAAAAAGCATCAGTAAACTTCAATAGGATTTTAAAAATGAATATCTAAAAATCTATTAGAATATTCCCACACATGCAGCTTAAATTTCACTAAAACAATGCCTAATCAATATATTTTACATATAAAAAGAAAATGTAAATAATAAAATTAATATAGTAACAATGTGCTATTACGGTGTAATAGATATTTACTATTTTTCTCTAAAAATGCCAACCTATATGCATATCGTGTAAGTATACACAAATACAAGATAGAAATGGTTACTCATGAAAATCGAGTGTAACTTATAGGTATGTAAGTTTACAAAACACATCGTTTTAAAAAATAAAAATTTCACAGGATGATTTTTTGAGTGAGGGCCAGAGTTTAAAACAATAACGGTAACACACCAGGCAGTGGATACATAATAATATTGATACATACATATAATGAATTAACATCTTGCTCGTGGACACCTCATACTAACTCAGAAGCTTAAATACATAGAATAAAATTCACATACTTTAATATTATAGTTCGCATTTAGTTATTTCAATAAGAACTACCCTAGACTAACAGGAGACAAAGATAGACTTCTAAAATGTTTACCAACTGTAAACAGAGACGTTGTTCCCGACGACATACAATCGAATCGAAGAAAGGTGTCAAACTTTGTTGAGACTGGATACATTCACCTGAAAATTTACTTTTACAACTGACAGTTTACGCCCATTTCTAGTTCAGTGTTGCAAAAGTACCAACTAATACACATATTTGGAATTCAGACCTGACCCAGAAATAAGCCCAGAAACTTTTAAGAGGATTATGTTCAATCTTAGCCATCCTATACTAACTACATATACTTCACTTCAAAACTTGAAAATAAAAAATATATCGATAAATCATATTTGAAATTAATTGGTATCTCTCATTAAAAAAAATCAAAGTTCCACTACAATTTTTACAAACTAAGTGTATATTATACAGTACGCGATAAAACATTCCAAGACAATAAATAAATAATTTAATGCAGTTTCAATAAGTGAATAGATAATTTCAATTAATGTTTACAAATGAACATTAAGAAACTATACCGATTAATTAATGAAAACAGCATGCATTCATAACAATATATATTTTATCATTATTAAGAAACAAATTCAATAAATTTAAAAAACAATGCTGTGGTTGTCATTGGTTTTCATATCTAGTCATGCTAAAAAAACAATTTCCCAGTGCAATAATTGAAATATTAGTTAAATATCTAAACAAACGAAATAAAACAAGTTTAAATTATTGACAGGCAATAGTATAATCAATGTTAAAATGGACAGTTAATAAAGCGATCTAATTTGAAATTCAATGACTGGTAAAGAAATTGTTCATAGAAATATTCACTGTAAATTATATTTATATACTTCAAACCTGTACTACAATATCATTATAATAATAATAGACATGAATGTGTTAGACGCAATACCATCTAAACCCAGAAGTAAGTAGTCTTGATTTAAACGCTAGACCACTGGATTGTAAGCCTCACGTTCTAACTATTTTTGACCATCGCCCCCTAAAAGTTTAGCGTGGTAAAGCTTATTTAATCTTGTACAATATCATTCTACATCCATCTTAATTCTATGTTAATGCTAATTCCTTAAACTAAACTACTTAAAAAAAATAGCGTCTAAAATTATTTAAAATTAAGCCTGACATAGGTACATAAAGTTTAACATGCCTAAATCGATTTATTACAATTTGGTCCATGCTATTATTATGATAAGATGTATTACAGATATATGATAAACTTTATTGCGATTATAAATCCATAGACTAAACGTGTGACACCATATTATTAACTTATATGATATTAACTCATCGATACAGTAACATATTATATAAACAAATATGTAAGCCTCGTACATGCACACCTGATGTATGATGTCTTCAATTATAATTATGTATATTTGCCTACATATATCATAGGTATCAGCGCCATCATCTACCAGAATTAGAATAGATACATTATAGACAACATCGTCATAAAATCAACCTTTATTCCAGAAAATCTAATCACTGCCAATCCTTAAATAATTGGGAAATATATAAACTAACTATGCAGCAAGCGCTTTTCATTTTGAAATATAATTATTATTATAATATGGAGAATCTGATTTTTATTTATTTATTTATAGTAAACATTCTAAATAGTGTATGATAAGCCTTAAATATTATTATAAATATATACTTAATAGCATACTTTTAAAACCAGAATGGTAGGTGTGCATATATAGTAATTACAAAACCTATAAAATAAATAATCTACATAAAAAATATATAACGTTGGTACACAGAATTTGGTTATAAAATCAATCAGAATAAATAATGTATAGCGTTATAGTGTATCAGTTTGAAATGAAGTTGTTAACTTATTATTCGAATATATTTCTTTTTCTTTTTTTAGTTTAAGGCTTATGAAGTCAATATTTAATGAATCCTAATAAATTCCCATTGATAGATTTTTTACATTGAGAATCCTTAAAAATAAAATGAGAACGTATGGTGGTAAAGTTAAGCAGATTTAACTTTTTCGAATTCAATCAAATATACAGCATATATGTACATATATGTATATACAACCACGTCCATAAACAACGCCGCAACTTTCTTACAATTTTAAAATTTAATTTTACTTGCAATTAGTTTATCTTTTATTTGTTTTATCTATACTAGGCGCTTTCCTATATTCTAAGCATATTGCCGAAAAATCTTAATAATAATGATAGGAAGTATTTACATATATATAATCATACATGTCCGTCAATCTATAAAGATAAAAGATATAAAATACTTTAAAATTCATTTAAAATGAAAATTTCTAGGTGCGGCATTAGATATGGTCGTAATCAATCAAAGAATAGAAAAACTATTTTATATTTGAAAATATTTAAAAGGTAATCCGTCTTTCAAAGACAATATAATTAGAGCTTAAGACTAATTTATAAAGTATTGAAAAAAGGATATTATAACAAAATAATACAATTTATATGATTTTCCATCGACATTAAAAACAATTTGGAAATAAATCTAAATATAAAAGATTATGCACAGCAATTAGATTTAAACCAAAATGTAAAAATAAATGATAAAACCCAGTTATTATAAAAAAATATTTTAAAAAATTCCAGCTAAATACAGGTCTTAAATATCACAAATATTCCATTTATAAAAATTGATACATCACATAAACATTTGATACGATTATGACGCTGTTAAAATAAACGAAGTTATTTTATTTTGAAGTTATGTTAATAATTTTGTCACAGCTCTTTCGGGATGATCTTGAAATTTGACAAGGATAATGCTAAAGCTTTTATAATAATTTTTTTTTTTCAAAATGTATATACATATAAAAATATATATATAAATACATAGTAAATGTATATGTGTATATATAAATAGCAACTTCTCCATAGTTTGGATTTCCCACAATGTTCGAAATTGAAGTTTGACTTTGTCATTGATTCTCATATTATTTTAAGTACAGCTTAAGTGCATAGCTTAAGTACGTATTGACATACGTGTCTGGATCAGTCATTACTTTCTGGTAATACAATTAAAGATCTTTATATTGCTATATTAATAATTCCCACTCCTCTCTAATAGAATCCATATTCCTCTCTCCTACATAAACATTCTTTCTAACGGTGAGAAGTCAAGAAAACCTCTGACTACAACTCTTTAGACCCTTTCTAAAAACCCTGAACCAAGTAACGCAGAACATATATCCAGCGCAGTGATTACTTATATAATACTTATTCGACAGACACCTTATATACGAGAAGGGGTTTTGGTGTTTCCCTTAAATAATATATGGATAGGGACAATTTTTATGGATGAAGTTAAGAAATAATCACATTATGAACTTACGTTCTGATTTACCTAAAAAAATAAAACACTCAATGTGATTTTCAATTTAAAAATAAAACAATCAAAAACGAGACACTGATTCCAAAACTAAGGCTCATCTCATCAACTAATGGCAAAGGACGAGATCGAAGATAACGAAATTTCACATTATCATCATTAAAACGGGGCTTTTCCGAATTTTTAACCAGCATAAAATCTATTCCATTTGCATTACAGATAAAATCACTGTGTCCAACAAATGATTTATGTCCTGACTAACGCTATATCTGGTACTTTCATCGAGGAAATAACGATGGGTACAGGAATAATCTTTTTTCTCCCGGGGTACAGTAATGATCACTAACTTAATAAGTTGATTATCAGTCACACGCAAGGCAATCTCGACTCATTAAATATTCATAATTCCACGAGTTCAAACACTAATCTGGAGTGCAGTAACACATTACATTCCCAGTAGAAGCCAATACGCACATCAATGAAGGATTTTTACTTATTAAAATATGTCACAACATCACTATGTTTGGTAAAACGTTTGAAGCGACCACCCACATATCGAAACAATATACGATATACCTTCAAATAACTCTGCAATTAATATAAAATGCAAAAGTTTATAAATAAACGGTCACATTCAACAACATACTATTTAAATTATTATGGAAAAAATGTGGATTATTTTACCTATAAAAATATATACCAAAATAAAACTAATGTAAACAAAAAATAGGTAAATTTGTAAACTAATTGTAAGTCTAATTGTGTAAACTAACTAGATAATAGGACAAGTACATATGCAGTACATTTTTAAAGAAACATTCGTTTTATTTATATATATTTGCAAGTAGAAATAAATATAACTGTAATATTACTGATCCAATAATAAACTATTTAAAAAAACTTCTAACAAAGATATGTTAAAAAATTCGCTACTATCCTCGACAAATGAATATATTTTACGAATAGATTGCAGAACTTTCTGCTATAAAAGTCTTAGCAAATCATTATAAACATTAAGTAATTATTAACGTTAAATCTCCTAGGATACAATTTTTAAATCCATTTAGTCCTCTAAACAAAACATGTATTCTATGAAAATATATCCGAGCTACAAAAAAACATAAAATGAATCAATATTATTAGACATTATTTCATTTGTTATCAGTAATATTTTATATAGTAAATGTTCATTAGCTTTTAATTAATGGAGTTTGGCTTTATAATCTAATCTGCATTAAATATCATCAACTTTAGAAGATATATGGAAAATTCGTCTAATAGCAAAGTAATAAACTAATAAAGTAATAATAATTTTATAGTTAAGGCTACACCTGAAGTTTAAAGGCATAAAATATTAAGCAGCCTTTATATTTCCATATAACGGCACTTATAAAAATAATAATCACTGCTTAAGACACTCCAATAAATAAAATCTCAAATTATCGCTCAAGTGTAAGGAAACTGATATATCAGGGTAGTTTAAAAAACAAAAACTATAGACCACGTCGAAATATTTTGAAGTTATTACTATTTTTATAATTAGCGTTAAACCTAGATATAGCGAGTTAATTTCTTTAATGAAACAAAATAATTAACCTATATTAAACCATAATTCGCTTTTTACCCCATTTTTTAATATTAAACTATGAATTTAAGCAATTTTAATAGGAAATACGACGTTTTCTGATAAAATGTTAATATTTAAACAGTTTTATTTTATTAGATAAAATATATTACTGCATTACAAAAGTGCAATTATTGTTTCTACATTAAATGTTACTTCTGTAATAATTATTTCAACAATTCAGAGGCTTCATGACTGTGTACTGTATTTACAAAGATATTCCGAATAATCTACTAAGTAAATACCTACCGAGTTCCCACTTACTTCTCTATATCATAGAAAAGCCAAAAATAATTACTGGGGCGAAATATATCGAATATATATATGTTTTATATGATAAAAAATTTTCCCGAAATAATAAAAAATACTATTAAATCTTAGAAAACATTAATTTATACTGAATTTGCCTTTTCAGTAATCAGTGTTAATTCTCTTCTTTTTTAATAAAAAATGAAATCAACAATTCCCGCTATACAAAATCACAGTTCGCAAGTAATGTAGCACTGGACCCACCTCAACCGTAGTGCCCATATCGCCCCCTTCGCGGACAACAGTCAGCGTCGCAGTGCCCGCATTCTCCAACACCACATAGTCAGCCGGACGGAAGAACACCCGCTGCTTGTTGTGATCCTCTTCCTCTAATTTCTCCTCCTGTTTGATCTCTGCATCGACCGCCAACATTGCCCGATCGATATTCTCGGTACACATCAAGTCCGAGCCACCAGTCATCTGCCGAGTGCCCTGAATCCGATAGAAAGCTCGTGACTTGGGTGTCTTGTCCAAGGCCCGTCGTCCCGCTAGATCGATTAACTGGTTCATCTCCATGCCCGGGTTATCAGTGCGCACTTGGCGAAGAATGTTCATGTACTCTATTTTTGCGCGATGCTCCTGACTGTCTACGCTCGTCATTGAGTTCCGTTTGGGAGGGAGGAAGCCCACCTCAATCTCCTTCTGGTCGCCCATTTCCACATGATCAAGCTTGTGTTTGCGTGGCATGAACTTGTTCTGGAGGATCTTCCGGTCAGCAATGTAGGATGTGATAACAGTCATTGGGAAGAACATGAGGGTAAGAACTGCCTCCCAGACGTCAATCACGTTAGGTGAGATGACTCCGAGGATGAGATAGAGCCAGAGATAGGCAAAGATACTCCATACGGCTGTTGTGAGGAAGACACCAAGGTGTTCGATTGTCCGTGTTTCATTTGTAGGCACGGAGATCATGCAGATGGCAATGATGATGAAAAGATTGAAAGCCGCACTCCCAACAATGGTACCCGGGCCGAGCGAACCAGCCTTGAAATTTTTGCTTACAATCTCAATGACGGAGAGAAGAATCTCCGGCGCGGATGAACCGAGTGCCATTAACGAAAGATTGGACACTGTAGGATTCCAAACGCGAACACAGATCGTCTCAGTTCGACCGTCAACAACCCGCTCGATTTTGCGTTCTTTAGAGGTAATAACCTCAATGGCACTCATGAAGCGATCAGCAATGAGTGAGACTCCAAGAAACATGTAAAGAAGACAGAGCATGTAGACGGCCGCCCGGAAAGCAACAATGCCACCAGAGGGGTTGAGTGGTAACCAAACTGGCAGAAAGGTGCCGGGATTACACACGACAAGACTCGCAGGACACACCCATGAACTGTTATCAGTGGATGCATTTCCGGTTAAGTTAAGAGTAGCCATGGTTTCTGTTAATCACCTTCACAGCACACTGATTGACTAAAGACAGAGAAGCTGGATTGAGGGAGTAGAAATGTAAGGATTAATTATCTCATAATAAACAAATGAAATAATAGCTAACTTAGAAGTAGTTAAGGTAGAGGTTAATATGTTATACTACCAATGGTTCATAAATAATTAAAATATTACAAAACCCTTAAAATACTCTAACAATTCAGGACAATATTAGATCATAATAAATTAAAGCAGTTGCATACATAAAAAGATATATAATTAAATGAGATTTTAAATTCTACAAATAATTCGAAGAATAAAATATCAGGTTTTACAAATTTCCAAAAATATTTCTAAATTAACAATAACAGTCTTTAGAATAGATTTATGCATTAAAACCTATTAATATAAAGTTAGGCTATCTAATCTTCACTGATTAACATAAATTTTATACTATGTTATAACATTCCTGTAGGTTATTAAAAAATTATATTAATTAGTGTCATTTATTTTATGTTTTATAGCTAAGCATCAAGAAATATGAAAATATGAAAAATTAATATTTTTGATGATTTTATTAAAATAATACAATATATTTAATATGTTTTCAGTATTCTAGTTTAGTACAAATTATATACATTTGATCATGAAAAACGCATACAATTTGTTTAATTAACATTGTATATAAATATATAACAATTAAAATAATACAAAAGTTATATTCAAACATGTGTATAAAAAAGCAGTAAGTATATGAAATTATAACTTTGAAAGTAAAATAAAATAAGTAGATAATAATTGCAAACCAAGAAAAGATCGATAATATATCTAATTAATAATGAAGATGTATTAAAATACTAGAAAATATATTTTTTAACCATTCTCATTAATTATTTATCTGATTTTGGAATTCCATTAAAATAAAGATAATAAAGCATAATATATTAGTAAAATTATTTCTAATATTATATAAAAAACATCCCCAAAAATATGAGAAATTTAAAAAAAATGTTTATAGTATAAACCATTTGTAGCTATTTAGACATTAATTATGAGTAAAATTCTTTTAACAGCACTAATCATTTGGTTAAGATTTTCCTAAAATTCCATTAGTACTACACTATGTATTGGACTACACTGGAAAAAATAAAAGCTTAGTGCCTAGACTCAATAGTTAAGACGTTTCTAGATGTCTTTGAGGTACATGAATGTTCCCATTCATCCTGGCAAGTAAGGTATGTACATAGGCTTTAATGAGTCTTATAAAAACAAATTTAAGAATGTTGAAACAAAAAAATATTGGAAGACTGTAAAAAAAATAAGCTGCAAATTAAATTAATCAAAGAAAACAAAACATGGATCAAATATTTTTAATTAAAATAAAGAAACAATTAAAACATTTAGATTTAAATATTATAATTCTTTGTAATTACTCTGAAATTGGTAGAAAATGATATCCTGTTAGTTATTTTTCTATTTAAAATATATATTTTTATTATTAAAAATAAGTCAAAAATTTTATATATATAGATATATATGTTTAGCCTCTCCAGTAATCAGCTAAACAAAAAAATAACATTAAAATTGCTTCTTGCTCCATTATTTTAA
>JAYRBW010144122.1:0-14850 GCA_036023295.1 Invenusta paracnida | reverse complement strand
AGTTTATTAAATGTGACTACATTGAAATGGAAGCTAATTTCATACATAGCAAGAGAGGGGGTCAGTTGCTTGAAATACACAATTACCTTCTTTCAATCAACCGTAACATGGGAGATGTCAAATACTGGAGGTGTCGGGTTGGAGGATGTACGGCTACAACTGTAACAACGAATTTACTTGTAACGAACTCCCGCAAAATTCACAATCACCCACCAGATGCTGGTAAAATTAGAGAAAAAGAGGCAATTAGTGAGGCAAAGTCAGAAGCCATCAACCAGCCCTTGAAATCAATTAAGAGTGTATTTTCAGACGCTTTTCATGGTCAACAGAGAGATAACGAAGAGATATTAGATTATCTACCGAATTTTTAGAAACACCGGCAATCACTGTACAGAGCAAGATCTCGTAGACTTACTCAGGTATCCCATACAAGAGATGAAATTGGAATATTAACGGACATTAAATATCCACACGGACAATGGACAAAAACAAAAGACTGGCGAAACTTCATACTGGCCAACGATGAAGTGGCAGATAGAATACTTATTTTTGGCACTGCTCAGAATCTTTGTTATTTAACACAAGCGGATACAATTTATATGGATGAAACCTTCAAGATCGCCCCAGAAATGTTCAAGCATTTATTCTCTATACACGTAAAGGTAATTGGTGATTGGTGCTATGATTCCCGTATGTGTTGTGCTATTGCCTTCCAAAAGAGACAACATACACTCGTTTTCTTCATTTATTGCAAATGATGACTGAACAACATGGACACCATTTTGCCCCTGAAACAATTTGTATTGACTTCGAGACAGAAATTATAAGCTCCGTTCAAGCTGTTTTCTCCCAAGCCCGCATACGACGATGTCTATTTCAGTTCACCCAAGCCATTTGGCGTCACGTTCAAGAACTTGGGCTAGTTAAAAAGTACAACGAAGACCAAGCTTTTAATCGGCTAGTAAGACGAACCCTTTGGTTCCGCCAGATTTTGTGGATGGCGTATGGCTGGAAGCATTGGAAGAAGTAGTTGATGATGAGGCTCTTCCGTTGAAGGAATATGTAACGATCACATGAGTGGACCCTATGGTAGCGCGGTTTCTCAAAGAAATATGGACCCAATTCGAAAATATTCAAGGAACAAGAACAAGGGCATTCAACGCTCAACCGACAAATGCATTGTCATCATCCTAATTTATACCTTTACTGATTGAGATTTTACAAATCGAACAAGAACGTGGGGAGCATTAACAAGCCCTACTACGAGCTGGTGCTGCATTACACCACAACGTCCATCTCATGGTAGAATTGCCGAAAGACTGATTCGATTGCGGCAACGTGTTTTGGATCACCATATCGGTGTATATGAATATGCAGGTGCAGTAGCTGGTACGCTAAAGCAAGGTGTTGTCCGCAGGTGAACTATTTATTGTGATTTATTGAACTATTTTAGAATTATTTAACCTTATTTTGAGTATCTTATGAACCTTATTTTCAGTATTTTATAAACGTTATTGATAGTATTTAATGAACCTTCTACGTACTGTGTTTTAATTCATTCATTTAATACATCACCATGCATTTACCATACTGTTTTTTTAATCATTCTTTTTTTACTTATTTTAAGAATGAGGATTTGTTAGTAATGCAAAGTGATACTTTTTAATCTTATGCGAAACGAGGCTATTATGTGAAACGATATGACTCCATGTATTTTATATAATAAAAGCTAAAAAGTTTGTAATATATCCCTAAATTATGAATGAATCGGAATGATCTGATATAGATATTATTAAAGGATTAAATATTCAGTGAAAGACTCAAAAATAATTGTAATATTTATATTTTAGTCTATTTAGTAGTGTTTTTTCATATTCTTTTTAAATTAAAATAATAATTTATTAATTTTGGTAGTGTATAAAATATAACTTACGATAAAATGTGTATGTACATACGATAAATTATGTCCTAGTAATCTGAAAATCGTAGAAATAGAAATTATCTCAATTAATTGAAAAAGATAAAACAATGTTTTATGTAATTAAATTGACTTATAAAAAAGATCTTGATGGAGAACATTTACTTAATATGGCAATAAAAATGTTACAGATAAATTAAATATCTTTATATTCTTTAAGAAAAACAAAACAAATTAATGATAAGTTTTAATCATTTCTTTTATGATTACTGTATTTATTAATACGAAAACATTGAGATAATATGACAAAATATATGTATCTTTATTTAAAACTTAATTTAGATAACAAGAATCTTATTTTAGAAACTCATTTAAACTTCTACACAATTGCAGTGTTTATCTAATTAATCCATACCGGTTTTATCAACTTTAGTATTGATTAAATTGGTTTCAAGATTATTATTAATAATGACTACTTGTGTTGGGACTAAACTTATAATTATATAACTAATTTATTGTACAGTAGTTCATAACATACCATGTCTATTCCTCACATTTCATTAAATTCAACGTTATTAATCATGACTAGCATCTATATTAAAATGATATACCACATACCATATAGCATGAATGGCGAAATTTTTGTCACAGTTAAACTTTGTTGAAAATGTTTTATTCATTATTCCACCCATATATCTATCAATTTATCTTATATTTCTATGATTTCACACTTAAACAATTCAGAAAATTCATAAATGTTATTTTAAAAGTTGTTCAATTCATATTAAAAAAAAGTTTCATTCTGCTTTTGCTTTACATCCTATTTTTGGTCGTATAATTTTTAACCATTTTATCTATTTAAATAATCATATGCAGCACACAATTTATCCGACTTGGCCATTTTTACTTTTACCATTATTTAAGCAAGTCAACATGTCGGGCAACAATACCTGTGGCCATCTCCCTTCAATATTGATATTATTTGCATTATAACAAAACATTTCCCTTTAAATGTATAATGTATTTTTTAGTGACAGGTCATATCAATTATTAATATATGTCACATTCCAATGTATATTATATTTTGTAATCTTATAGAATATGATTAAATTTATTAACCAATTTGCTTTTTTATATTTTCTTTATAAAAATCAATAATGGATTCAATTTAAACATAGATAACTTATACGGTTTCTTTGTTGTTAAAAGACCTAGTGTATATATTGAGTGATTTGAAATCTAGAGTAACATCAAAAGTAAGTGTTATTCAGGTGTTAACTCAACTATGAAATTAACCCCGATGTTAGTGTAAAGTCTACTCGGGTGTTACTCTGGAGTTAATCCGGAGTGAAGTTTACTCTAATATATTCCATATTTCTGACATTAAGTAAATTACTTCTCTACTTCAAATTGCATTTTGATTTTTTTTCATTACAGTTTAATTTTAAAGGTTTGGAGTAATTTTAAATGTTAAACATATAAAAAGTAGTCTTTTGAATATAAAAGTAATTTATAAACATCTTTTAGACTACTTTTATTGTATGTTTAAACTTTTATATTATAATTTTATGATCGTAATATGTATACTAATTAAGAATTTTTAGAAACTCACAAAATTAACTGTTCAGGTTAGAGTAACACCCGAGTTACTCAGGTGTTACTTGGGTATTAACCCGCGGAGATTACTTGGTATAAACTTTATTCAAAAGTTGATCTCAAGATTTATGTCAAAATTTCGAAGTTTGTGTTGTAGCACCTGAGTATCACTTAAACCGGTATTACAATTCACTTTCCCTTTCTGTTACTTCAGAGTTGTCGTGGAAGATCGTCAATACTACCGCTCTGGAGCAGCCGCTAGCACTGGAGCAGCAGCCTGTTTTGGTGCCGGAGCCTTGGTGGGCTGTTGTCTCTGTACTGTCCTCTAGTGGACATATTTTTTTATCCTCTTCTCTCTTTTCGCCCATTCTTAAATATTCATTTTACTATAAAATAGTAGAAAATGAAGACATTATCGGTCACTGCGTTAAATGACAGTTTGTATTTTAAAGATATCCACAAGAAACTGTTAGAATAAAAATACATCTTTTATTTTGTACTGCTGCTAAAATATGACATATTTCATTAATTTAATATGTGCTTTATTGTATCATCATAATCTCATTATTAAATGGTTATTTTCTTGTTATCTTTATAAAGGAATCTTGTAAAATATAAAGTCTTATTTATTTTGCATAATTTCAATAATGGTAAAGCACTGAAGAATGTCATGACATCAACAATTTATTTTTCGTTTCCAAATCTAAACTACAAAGTTTTAATTAGTTTTTTTATAATTATTAAATTCTACAGCTATTATTAGTTAGGCAAACTGTATTGAGGAAATATAGCCCACATGTAACAATGGTCTAAGTTACAATAACACACGCAATGTAAATAATGGTAAATATCATTTTTAAGTTACTATTCTAATTCTTGCTCTAATTCTTGTTCTAATTCTTAAAATGAATTTAATAAAAATATTTAATACTATTTTTTGTAACCCTTTTACAAAAAAAATATTTATTAAAATAAAACGATTTTTTATATACGACGATTTACAGCACAATGTATATGAAATCAATACATGTAAAATGATATCAAACCTCTGTGTTTAATTACTCTATGGTGTTACCGACATAACAAGCTTATTCGATTAGCGATGAATATCACATCAGAGCGTATTGCGTCACCTTTATTATTCCTTTGTCAAATCACGCTGTAGTAGAATATGATCTGCGGATCATTTATGTCAATATCACAAGATTAACTCAACCGACGATTAAGATTTAAAAGCCTCTCAAAAAAGTTTTTTTGTAATCTAAACAGAAACTAAAAGTAGCAAATTTAATGGCCTTATGACAAGCCCAGGTATGTGCGCATTCGAGTGATACCAAATTCAGTCTGATAGTGAATTCAGTAAATTCTCAAAAATTCGATTAAATTTTGTCCTACCTTCTCACTTGCACACATGTATTATTCGTATTTCGTAAATTAATAAACGGTTTTACGATATTATGCCCAATTAATTTAGATTAATAGAAAAGTGACTGGATAATAAAAACTCATGTGAAAATCAATTTGAACCTATTTATCTGTTATGAAAGATGTTATATGGCATAGTTTCGTTATTTTTTTCATTGCTTTATGTTTGACGCTTTTAAGATTTATAAACAGAAAGATAAACTTTTCTATAAAATTCGGTTTATGTTTTCTCTGCATCTGTCTCTGTTTATGTATAGTATTTAATAACTAAGATTAGGGTGTTATATTTAGTAAATAAAATAAAATAACTTAATTATTAAACATTTCCATCCTGAAAGATTTTTATTTCTTACAGTATCACAATTGCATGTATAAACGCTACACTTTTTATGTCTAGAGATACAGTTCATAAAAATAGTATTAATTTTCATTACTTTATCGATAAATTTATTTTTATCAGTAAATATTAATATACTTATGAATTTTTAATCAAAACATAAAAGATAGCAATACCAAAATGAAAATCATGTGACCAGCTCGAAGACAAAATATGAAGGTTATATCAATAGTAAGTACACAATCCAACAATTGATAAAAGTGATACAACAAGAAGCCAAGAAGGATGAAGTATAGATGCTACATTATATAAGCAGTCGGTTTTTAGCTAGTAGACTGATGTAAATGTTACTCGTATACATAAAAGGTTTTCTTAAAAGGAAGATGTTTAACAACTGCAATTCAAGAGTGCCTACTCACTCAAACCTTTTCCATTTTGTACACTTTTGCACTTTAACAGTCAGGAAAAAATGTGGAAAATCGATCAAGTATTCAAGATATCTATATAATGGTCAAACATGACTGTCTTTCATGTTATTCTTCTTTCATTCCTTTTTCTTTAGATCAACTTTCATGAAATAAACCTTAACCGATTTGGATGAAAATTTGAAAAATCGAACATTGTATATTAATCATCGTGTCACTAATAAAATGTATAAAGATCATTATTTAGATTTCTCGGGACTTATATTTTGCTTGCAATAGATATTTAGACGCTTTTTCTATCTGGACAATCGTTTTCTAAGTGGTCTTTAAAAACTGACGCTTTAATTTCGTATATATGACATATTAAGAATCCTGTTAACGGTATATGTATTTTTCAGTATATTGAAGAGTAACTCATGACATTTTTGTTATTAGATTAATCACCCAAAAATGAAATAATGTGTTCTCTATTATAAGTATATATTAACCGTTGGATTTTACATGTACAAAGTAAAGGTATCATCATGGTAAAACACATTTAATTGTAACCAAAAAGGTAATTAGCTTAATTCAGACATTTTATTAGAGCTAACACATTTGACACATAATTCAATTCCTTTATGATATGAGGTAATACACTTTTTGTAATTTTTTGGCTACTTATATCATGTTATAATAGCGGATATTAACAAAACCAAATATTACTCAATATGCGCAATAATATACACATGGAAAGTTAATGAAAATAAGAAATAACAATTCTGAACATTTTAAGCTCAAAAACTTCTAACTGTATAAAAAGGTACACTATTTTATTTACATTTGTATTCAAAGTTTAATTAAATAAATAATGTTGTTGTCTATTTTTGGTTGATTTTGCGCATTTTAATTAATATAATAAACTGCGCATTTACATAAAGTCATTAAGCTTACAAAGCTTTAAAAACACTTCTTAGCATACTAGACCAAAATGTATTTATTCTTATAGATGTTTAATAATTCCTTTACAGACTATTTTAGAATTTTATTATTTTTTGACGTAGTTTAACACATTTTAGTTTTATTAATCAATTATTTTGTTTGATTAATGTTAAATCATTGTAAAATATATACATCTTCTACAAGATTTATAATATATAACAATTTGTTTCACGATATTTTTTAAAACTGAACTTATACTGAACTTATATGTATAATTTACAAATAGTTTTATAACCAAAGTATGGGTAATTTATACATACATGTATGTAGATTATGAAATTATTTAATTTCGTGATATGCTTTTATTTTTGCATAGTGATAGAAAATATGTGAACATTAATCAAACTAAACCAAGCTTTCACTAAACTAAATAAAACTTATATCATGTCGATTTGAGCACATATTTTGTACTCATTTCAATCATTTTAACTACAAATAATGATATGATTAAAAGAAGAAATGTGAAACATACTTTATGTTGTCATTTTCCCATTTTAGCTAAAAAAGAATTAATAGTAGTAGAATAGACTATTGTTATACACATAAATTTATTAATCGACATACATCAATTTTAATATTTTATGTACAGGTATACATATATATGTAGGTATATATATTAAGATAGTTTGGTACATGATGTCCATGATAATATGCACATAATAAATAATGTATACATACTTTAAATTATACATTAACTTCAATATTATAATATGAAAATATAAATTTAATGTTTTTTTCTATATATGAAGAAACATACGACTACATATAAAAATAACAATATTTATATATATGTAAGTACCTATGAATAAAGTATTCTGAAGTGTGAATCATTTCATACAGTTATATAACCACAAACAATTACTTGTCTTTGCAAACACAGACATAACTAATATGTTGACAACAATAAAGATGTGTATGAGATCCATTTTTTCTGGTACAAATCTAAAGAGAATCACATTGTACGATTAGATTTTGAATACTACATTTTAAAGTTACATTGTTTACTTACTGCACGAACAAAAACCTGCGCTTTTCTTCTTATCACTTCAAGATTCGAATTCATAATAATACTGTGATTACTTTTTGTTTGTGAAACGAGTAATTTTCTTCTGATAACTGCAAAATCTTCTTCACAAGTAATTTGGATAAATGTAAATATGCTTATATATATCTTGTAATCTTCCAAGCTCATGTAATGAGATGTTTGAAAATTATACATTACAGTAAATTTGTAAATTCAGGATAATAAAAGTATTTCGCAATGTATATAATATTTCTCTTTAATTTGAATAAATATAAATTTAATGTAAACTTTTAACTTTAACTAATAAACGTACATCTTTGATGTTATTTATTCTGTTGTACAGTTATCAATTCTATGTAGCTTTACTGTTACCAATTATTGAAATACTTGTACTAGATACGTTCTTATGTGGGAATACAATATTAAAAGGATCTTTGACAGAAATATATGGAAAAGATTATACTAATTTCAATGCGAAAAATGTTCAACAGAAGTAGATTAATCAATATAAAATGTAATACACTTTTAAAAATTGGTGATGGTTTTGATAAAATTTCCTCTTTCGAATAAAGTAGATTATGAGGGTAATTATTTTTTAATGTAATATTCTAATAATGTGGATATATTTCAAATCGACTTTTTCGAAATTAAATATAATCATTAATAAATTGAATTATATTTTAATAGTCAATTTGTCCCATTCAACACAATAGAAGGAAAATTAGGATTTTAATTCAGAACAGGACCTAGTAGAAGAGAGGGTCCTTTAGAAAATGTAATTTAAGGGGTTACTTAATACGTAAAATTGAAACAATTTCAATAATTCAAAGACGTCTCTTTTATAAGTCGCACTTTATTTATCAATTAAACTAAACTCTAATACTACATGCACAAATTATCGTAGACAATTACAATAAAATATGAGAATTAATTATATACCATCAGTTAAAGTTGATTGATCGATGTTGTTAAAAATGTCGAACTATATAATATTATGTTATCGGTAGATAATGACTATTTTACTTGGTAAGTTTATTGATAATTATATGATGCAGTAAGTACGTTATTCATATTTTTTTAATCGACTATATAAAGAAATTAATAATCAAAACAAACGATATGAACATAGACTATGTAAACTAAAATTAATTTAATTAATACATATTAGTATAAAGCTTATGTGAAATACACAGCTGTTAAAATTTAACAAACACATTGGTAGAACGTATATGTACAGAGGTAAATTAAAATATCCCTCGTTATAGTTATATATTATATTTTAGATATTTCTACGTGTATAAGGGCACATGTTAACTAAGTACATCATAAAATTGTCATTACGTTATTATTTTATTAAGCTCAAATTACTTAACATTTAAGATAGTACAAATGGAATTTCAGAAATATTATACTGAATAATAAATACGTATGTACATATATAAATAAGTAAAATCATTTTATTTGAAACAAGGATACATTATAGTTAGTAAATACGTGAATTTGTTGAATACAATAATATTGGTCCATGCTACTTTAAAGATTATATTTTTATAAAAACTATCCATACCGGGCTTTTTTGTGCTTTGATAATCTGTTTTCAAAACCATTCAATGGGAAGATAAAAAACCGCTAAACTATATATACAGTTTATAAATATATGATAGCCCTAAAAATATCTCAGTTAAATTCAGTTATTGCGTTATATTAGTATTATAGTTAATAATGTAATGTTCAGTATTCTAGAAAGATGAGGTTGTTATATCAACAGAAATTTATTTATGATATTACAAATATCATAGTTTGTCAAACGTTGAAATTGTGTTTACATATATATTCTATTGTGCTTGTTTCTCCTTGATGGGGCTTGAGTTTCTGAGCATATATCTGTCATTTATATCTCTGGGGATATCTAGTGAAAACAAATTTATTGATCGTATTCAGCGAGAAGACGGATGTTTCCTATGCGATTTCAAGAATCATTTTGTTGGACACACTAATATATTTGGCAAAACCTTGAATAATTAATCTATCAAGCTATATTGTTCAGTTAAATCTTTACATTTTTACCAAGATCTCCTTGCTACTTGGTATGTATAATGTGTAGAAAAAGTTCCTTTGATGCTCAGAGATGCTCACTGATATCTTGGCCCCTGTTTTTAAGTTTTGGATTTCATCTCAGACTTCACTACAGGCATTAAGCTTGGCTATGATGATCTCTCCCTCGTATATTACGTATATATTACGTAGTCGTCACTCTCACTCTCTCTCATAGGCTTGATGTAAAGTTTCTAGAATCTTTCATCCTGGTTGTATGAAAATGGAAAATACGTATAAATGAGGCTTGTCCACATCTGTTCAAAAAAGATATTCGTGACTGATGGTTGTCGGGATGTGGATGATTTTACGCTGTTTGTTAGCGAGATCATAGCATTTTAAAAGGTAACTTCCTCAGAATTGGTAGCTTTTATTTCAGTTTATGTTGTCCATTTTTTGAAAATTATAACGTAGAATTACGATTCTTCATTTTTCTTTGAAAAATTGTTTCTATGACTTTCAATTTTAAACAGATTAACTGAGTTTTTTGTTGTATCATATATATACATATAGATAATATTTTAAAAGTTAGATCTTTTAAATAATTGTGTGTGTAAAATATTTAACTTTAACATTCATTATTCCATTATTGAACAGGTGAACCAAAAAATATTACAATATTGGCGAGTATACAATTAAGTACACAACGAAGTCGTTTTACAAAGTCTATCCCCTTCAGCTAGTTTAACAGGACTGTTGATTTGGTCGAGCCTCACAGCTAAACCTTCTGTATCTGCTGCTGCCTCACTGTGAATGTCCACTCGATAATCATCATCAATAGTATCTTCTACTTCGTTATTCGAAGCCATTGGACGGAGTATGGTAATTCCGCCTTCCGTGTTAAATGTGCCGTCGTCGTCATCACCAATTCCGTTACCAATAAGGGTCGCTTCGCCTCGGGTGGTATGCTCGTTGTGGTTCATGGTTCGAGAAGGAACAAGAGGGCTGTAGCAGGGACAGTGACGCTCTAGGAGATCCTGTAACCAGCGCTTGAACTTGCGGGACATGAGGGCATAAATGAATGGGTTGAGGCAGCTCTGGATAAAGGGCAGGTTCATAGCTAGACTCTGTATTGTGGAGAAAAGAGCAGTAAGAGAAGAAGTAAAAAAACATGCATTGTACGTCTGATACAAACGTTTTTAATAAAGGGATTAATAGTTTATAACAATATTACCTAAGGATTATGCCTTTTATTATAAATTTGAAATCATTATTGATAAAGAATGTTCTTTATTATCAACAATTAACGCTTATGTAATTAATACAGCAGAGCACGGGTTGTTGTGTGCGTTGTAGGCGTACATAGCTTTTTTTAATTGTGTAGGTACTGTAATTTTATTGGTCGGCATATAATTAGTTACAGTGATGCATTATCAGTAAATATCAAATGCATTATTATAAGTTACATTATTATGCAGTATTATGGACCAGGCATGACACTAGTTCATTGTTTTATGTTTTCATAAAATAGCAAATTGTATATCCGCTCTAACCACTAGCTACACCATGTCCGCCGTCTTTAATCGTTATAATAAATTTATTACTAATTAAAACAAAAATTGTGTAATATTATAGAAAATATGATACTTCCTAAAGAGCTGTCACTGCTATTTTCAAAGGAAACTAAAATGCCACATTTGGGAATGTTGTGTATAATCAAATAACATTCTACAAATATTCACCTATATAAGAAAGTCTTACATAATATTGTGTATATAACAAAATTGAAATAGTTATATAACAATTACAGAACATTTAACTAAATATAACTTGATTAAATTATATAGAAAAGATACATAAATATATTAGTGATAAAAATTGTAAACTGTGATTAATTTATTGTGTGAGCACGAGGAAGCCATTACATAACGAAGCGTCTGCTAACTATTTTTCAAAACAATAAAGCTGTATTCGAGAAATTATTCCCATTTCTTTCTTTAATTAGGGAAAGTATTACCGATACGGGAAACACACCGTCCAATAAACCTACTATATATTAGTGATATACGTATCTGAACTAGTTAAACGAAATCTGTTATTTCTACTTTAAACAGTGTAGGTACTATCTCCGAAGCTGTGTAGAATGATTATAAATATAGCTATTAGCTAGTAGTGTGTCCATTTTTCCTGAATTCAATATTATTGCAGCATCGATTTAATATTTTAAAGTTAATTATAATTATCCGATTCAACATAGTAATGTGTTGTCACATAATGCTACATAATGTGCACATAATATCACATAAAATATTACATAATTTGCATATAATGTCACACAACGTTACATAATGTTACATAATGTGCACATAATGTAAGATAATGTCACATAATTTGCACATAATGTCACATAATGTCACATAATTTGCACATAATGTCACATAATATCACATGATTTGCACATAATGTCACATAATGTCATATAACGTTACATAATGTTACATGTAACATATAACATGTAACACATAAATGTTACATATGCATATGCAATGTTACCCTTTCGGCTGCCATACTCAAATGCTATTGATCCTTTATACAGACGACGTACATACATAATCGTCGTATAGTCGTATTATAATAGCCACTTCTCTTTCTGTTCTCGTTTATAACACTGGTATATTATGGTGCATAAAAATTCAAAATTCAAATCTGACAGCTATTTATTTTCATTACAATATAATAAGCAATAGTTATCATAATATTGGATACTACAGAAATATAGACTTCGCTTTATTGACTTTTATGAGGTACGAATTTATGTGTTTTCAAGCGCGCCGCTAAGATTTTCCGAAGGGGGTTCTTTTTAACACAAAAGGGCGTCGTTCTTAAAAAAATCAAGTATTTAACGTAAAAACTGTACAATTTTTTATTATCCCTTATGAAAGGGCGCCGTTGATTCTGCCAAATGGGGTAGTTCGACCCTTCGACCACCCCTGGCGGCACGCATAGTTTTAATATTAAAAATATTATTATGGACGTCTTTATATTTAATATAGTACTAGTATTTAGAATTATAAACGTTTACATATACTCTATAAGACTATTATAGTAAATTTGTGATGCTCATATTTTATTCTTATAAAAATTTGAAAATTTGTATATTATTTAATTTTTTAGATTATCATTTTATCGAATCTAACAATGGTTATACTTATAATCTATAAGAACTTTCAATCTTTATATCTATTTTTCAATTTATCCACAGGCAAATCTTTATAAGATAATTTAGATTTTCAAAAAATTATTTCTGACTGGCTATCTACATAGATAACAAGAACATAATATAATGTGTAACAAAAACGAATGTTATACATTTTTTTGAATTTAAGTATTTTTATACGTTTATGGAAAGAAAACACCAACATATATGTAGGACTGTTGTGGCAAATACTCTAGAAGCTTGCCTAATATTTACAAAAATATTGGAAGACAGTCCAGCTGAAAAAAATGCAGATGGAAGAATGAATCTTCGACGAGGCTATGCGCAATGGTTACTTCAGGATGGAATTAATATAGAATTAATTTTCATTGACCAATTGAATAATTTTTTTAATTAAAATAACTCGTTGAAGAGCTCCTCAAGGCCAACGAGCAGTTGGCACAGTCAACGGAAGAAGAAGTTCGAACTTCAGAATAGTATTTGCGTTGAGCAATGTTCGAGGCTTAATCTAACACGAATATTTTGAAAGTGGAATGACTGCTCCCCTTTTTGTAAGAATGTTGGAGAATATTTCACAAGCAATTGGAGAAAATCCGGCGGTATAACTTTTCGACAATGTCTCTTTGCACAATCGAGGAGTTCTGCCATGTGTTCCGAATCCTGCAGATGGTCAACGCCAAGGTCCAAATTTACGTCCGCAGCATTCAGCTAGACACTAGCCTCCATACTCGCAAATGCTATCGGGTGTCGAACATGCATTTAGTGCATTTAAAGTTGAATTAAAACGAACTCTCGAGGA
Source organism: Invenusta paracnida (assembly GCA_036023295.1). Taxonomy (NCBI): domain Eukaryota; kingdom Metazoa; phylum Platyhelminthes; order Proseriata; family Coelogynoporidae; genus Invenusta; species Invenusta paracnida. The sequence goes on along the minus strand of JAYRBW010144122.1, from coordinate 1,094 downwards.
AAGTCAATATCTTCTTCATGAAATGAATCATGGTGAGCGTATGGCTCGTTTAGCCCAACAATCTGAAATGACTGTTTCTTCAAACAGTCACGGCAGCAAAAGCGGAAAACTGGTTTAGAAGAATATAAACCTTTCTTCCTGCCTGTTTGGCCATGGAAAACATTATAATGTAATTTTGTAAGTTGTTATTTTTAACATTATACAGTAATTATGTAATGTAATATTGTAAGATATACTAATATATATATTGAATTCTGTTTACGGTATAAATGGTTCTTGTGAAGATGTATATATTCAGCAATACATTATACTAATATTTAATTATAAATCATAATTTAAAATAATTATAATTTATAAACAGGAAAAATAGCACTGGGTTCATATTAGAGTTTCATAAAATTTACTGTAATATATAATAATTTACACTATTACTATAAAGACCACTTCCTTACCAAAATGTAATGTACCGGTACGGCATTGTTTGGTTGAATTAAAGAAAAAGCCTTACATTTGAAAAACTATTTTTGAAATTGCTATAGTGCATTTGATTCTGCTAAATGCAACCAGTTAAATTTCATCGGCACATTTTATTATTGTATTACTATTTTTATTATTGAAATTGCTAAATTTACTCGAGAAGAATTAGCTATTTATCTGACTATTCATATATGTACTTGATCTCGCAAATTTAATTATTGACCCGGAAAAGCTATAGTTATAAAGTAAAATGTAAATATATTGAGAAAATAAGAGATATGTTATAAAAACGCAGATATAGCGATTTATACACAAAATGTAAAAACAATTTCTTGAAAATCGAAATAAAATCGAAGAATTTTCACAACAAATTGTGTTTCCTATATTGAAAACAACTGTCTCAATAAAGTGTTGATATTAAGGCCACGATACATCAGACGTTGACTTTTCGCCGATGCCTGATGTATCATCAATTTCAAGCGATGACTTTCCGCCGATGCCTGATGTATCATGAAACCGGAGTTGACTTTTCACCGATGCATGCCTGATGTATCATGATTCTGAGCATAAAATAAAACGCTCGTGATTATTAAACAAATCATTAGAATTACCGATGC
>JAYRBW010144111.1:0-14851 GCA_036023295.1 Invenusta paracnida | reverse complement strand
TTCTAATTGCTATCCATAGAATTCATAGAAAAAAATTACGTTCCTTCATTAGAAAAGTCCATTTCTATACTCGGATAGAAAAGTGAGACTTTTCTAATTTCTGGAAAATAATCATTTTATATATTTACTAATCAATACACAATTTTTTCCTCTGAATTTAAATCTGAAAGAGTACAGAAAAAGTTGTGTTATTTCAGAATTTAAAAACAAATATATATACTATATTCGCCATAGACAAATGGAATCAAAATGAATCTCATATTGATCAATTGTTCTGAGTACAGTCTAAATGATTGGACAATTATGTATAAGAAGTGAATGTGTTTCTCTGTGCCTTTTGATATCCAGCTAATAACGATATTTAGTGAAAAATAGAATATAACCAGAAACTGCTACTAATGGTTATTAAAATTATAATAGTTAATATATAGACCTTAAAATTCCTACTTTCCTTTGCAAATGATAAAAGCTATATAGCTGCTTTAGCTAATTTCGATCTCTTGTTCTTGGCTTGACGATGCTACCGCTTCGTCTAATAGCAAATGTCTGAATTTAATCTGGACGTCTCTAAATTTATTGGAACGTTTTAAGTCATAGAGTAATGAATTACTCAATGGTTTAAAGTTATCAATCTACGTTGTTTTTTAGCACCTATATAGTTTATAATTGTTCTTATCACAGTTTCATGTCTTACAAATTCAAATTATTCAGATTAAAAAGTATTGATTATGACAAATGTTGAATCAATAATACTAAAAGTCAATCGTACAATTTAAAGATGTTTTAATGTTTTAAACTTTATAAACGATTGTCCGAATGAACTGAATTTTTTGTTTCCATCATTTTCATATTTTAAGGATCATTTTAAGTTCCAATTTGAATATGCCTATTATTAAAATAATTCGATTTTTCGAAATTGGGAAAAAACTTAATTTTTCGACCTTTGTTATTGAATAAAACATTTGCGTTTATAGTATACGACGTTATTATGTTGATAGAGGTCGTCTTTTTATGGTAAACATATATCAAACAATTTAATAATCTATAAAACTAGTCCTTATTTATATGGCTTGCACTTTCGCGCTAAAATGATTGTAAGTCAAATAAAGATTATTGATTTACATTTTAAATATTACTTTAATTCTAGATTACAAATAAGCACTGAGGAATTCGTTGAATTAAAGGTAAATGCTCTCATAATTTTATGATTACTCTCCTACTGTAAGTGTTGACTAAAACTTATTTAACATTTATTTTTTTCTGCTTTGTATAAAGGAATAAACTTAATTTAATTATACTTTTTTATAATGCGCTATAGGAAAAACTGTTGAGAATGTTATGCTGTATTTAGAAAAGTAATCTAAGTTATAACTATGTTTATAAATAAATAAATTCCATGCACTAACTATGTCATTTAATGTGTGTATATTGTAAAAGGTAACAATTCTTTTTACGCATGTTTATATAATTCGGCAAATTTTGGACCCTTTTTCTCTTTTCAAACCATTTATAATAGATTATAAACCTATCTTACTGAATTCACTATCTTTTTAGAACGTTTGAAGAATGGACCTTTTCCAATTTATATTAACTTGGATGTTTACCTTTATTGGGTTATCTGAAGTAAGTTGTTGTTAAAAGTTATTATTATTATTTGTTGCTGTCAAAGATTCCAAAAATAATAAAAAACTGAAAACAATCAAGTGAATAATATCATATTAAAGATAGTAAAATAAAAATTTATTTCAACATCAGGAATTTAGAAATATAGCCAGAGGCGCAGATTTCTAAATGTATTTTGCAAATAATTCATTCAATCTATTTAATTTTAGCTCAATTCAAATAAATGACCGAGTTTTAGTGTTATTGCTAATTATATGTCATATGATACTTTGTAACATTCATTATTTTACTATGTTCATAAAAAGTCATCGTTGTAAATCTATTTACAACATATCGTAGCTATTTTCAAATTCGAGAAGTTTTATATTTTGTAATTTAATATCTTTTTCTATTGTTATTTAGAAATTAATTTTTAAAACGAATCTACTATATTATCAGCATATTTCATTCAGGTTTATAAAATATTACACTTTATCAAAAAACAATAAAATATACAGGTTTACTATTCTTACCATTCATTTGTACTAAGCAATACTTTGTTTAATTATATACATAATACATAATACACAATATAATATATACTATTGTTTCGGAAAATATATTGCATTGCTAATGGCATTGCTAATGTATACTTACATTGAAATACTTGTACATACACACATACGTACATATAAAGCACCTTCACAAATCGCTTCTTAAAAAGATATATTCTTAAAGATCGCAGTTTAAAATATTTAAGCTTAATTTGATTTATTTTTAGATTTTCTGATTCCATGTATTTAAATTAAAATGATATTTAACGTCTATAGCTTATTTTAACAGTATAGTATAACAATAGTATAGCTTGAAGCTCTATACTGATGCTTTGGTTTACAGATATTATAGAATATACATACGTTCTAAAGAAAACTATACAATTATTTAAAAAACGGTACAGCAGAATTTACGTAAACATTTTGTTAATTAACATTGTCGCTTATATTATTGAAGATTTCGGTTGATAATAATTATACTTTTCAAGTGAAGCTTTCAAGTAAATTGTGTGGGTGTTACCCAAAGACGTTTAAAAATACTACAGTATATTTAGTATGGATAGTAGTAGTAGTAGAAGATAGTATAGTAGTAGTGGATAGTATAGTATATTAAAACGTCGTTGGTGTTACTATACCTTTCTCCGCTTTTAGTGCAAACGAGTTGATGTTAAGTCGCCTTACCGACGCGTCACTGTCAACATTTTCGTACACAAGGAAGGTGATTGGTTAGCTGATTGCGCCGATCAAAAATTGCCCAGCAAAAGCTACTGCGATTATCGAATCAATCTTTGTATCGGTACAAATATTACGTACGTATGATTTACACTTTGAAGCGTTTAAATATTGAAAATTAGTGTAAATGTTGAACGAATTGTAATTTAAATGTTCAAATAACACACATATTATACAATATTGTAGAAAACAAACTGCGTTTCATAAAGGCGGACATATTAGCTAATAGAAATGAATCAGTTATCCAATCAGAGACTAGTATTTGTACAATAAAAAACCCAATCTTTCGTTAAGGGAAGGGAAAGAAATAGATTGAATTCTATTATGTCTCTTAGTGGATATATTTAACGAGTAATTACATTATTTTACATTACTAAATCGAATGCTATAAAAAAACAAACAAGTTAATGATGTTTTGGTAAAATCCTACTTATAATAAATATGTAAAAACAGGTTATGTTATTTGCAACTAGTAGAATTTTATTTTCAGACTTTAAATAATTCTTTAAGAGCATTATAGGTATAGTTAGTTTTGGTAGTGAGTGTAATAAAATTCATGTAGATATGTAAGCTCAAATTGTCAAAAACATAGAGTTCACAATTCATCTAAATAATATGTACAAATGAATGCATATTAGAAGTATTGAAATTGTTTATTAAATTTCTCAATTGAATATTTAACACATTATTATTACTAATTATAATCAAGTAAGACATTGATTTCAACATAATATATAGATCTTCTAATATCAACATCATCTTTGGTCATATTCGTTAATTACCGATCTTTAAAATTCTACCACGTGACACAATATATTTAACACAGGGGTGTAGCTTGACTTAAAAAATAGTGTAGGCAACTTCCCAATCTCCAGGGGCCTTATGGCGAGAAGAGCAGCCGAGCCTCTAAATCACTCAAAAATAGGCCCTTTTAAAATTTAGATTGAATTATTTAAAGGCATCTAAAATCAGTATTTTTTAATATTTTGTCCTGTTAAATCAATAAAAAATGGCATTTTTAAAGCATAGATTAAGGCACAGTATCTGTGAGAAAGTATGGGCACGTGTCTACATTGCCTAATGGAAACTACGCCCATATTTAACATATGTGATCGAACTTTATTATAACTATATATCAACTAGATATATTAACTAATTTAAGAATTCAATTTTTGATACCTTTTTTATTCCAATATTTAGCATATATGTAATTTCAATCTTAATCGAAGTGTGGCATATTTTGAGTATTTATCCTAATATATATTCGCATATATCACACAATTTTATCCAAAATAGAAATACATTGTGAAACACAAAATGTTGTCTTCTTTAAATTACAGAACCAGCCAATATGGATCATCCGAGTAAGAAACTGACAATTTGCAATTTATTTTATGTAATAACGGCTTAATTAGATATGTGTATAGTAGCTTCATAAGTTTTTTATAGAAAAAGAAATATGAAATGAAACGACAGGAATAATTTATATCTTTCACATTTTTTTATTAGGAATTTTCGGGAAATGTTACAATTTTTGAGACATTATAGAGTTCTAAATATGAAATGACTCTTATATTTTTCTACTGAGGATGACATGAATTAAAAAGCGATTGATAATAAATGTGATATTCATGAGTATTAAAGTTTTTTCATTGTCCAGTTCACGTCAACAGAATGAAAATGGAAGTTGAAATTTGAGATTAACTTCTGTGACTACAAGGATTAATTATATTTGGATGCTTGTTATGTTAAATGTATGTCAAAAGTGTTTTGTAATCATCCTTTAGTTATTAATACATAGTTTTTGTTCAATCATTATTAAATACAAAAACTAATATTCTACAATGTCAAGTTGATATATATTTGATACCTAATCTAGGCAATTTAATTATTTTAATGCGATTTTTTATTATTATGAAAAATATATTCTAAACTTATTAAAAATAATGTAATTTTAAAATATATTTTATATATTTTATATATCTTTTAATAACATCTATTTATAATATTATATTTATGTTATGGAGAATGTGCGAACAACTATATTTTAGAAATATGTAAGTTCGTGACCATTTTTAGGTATTGGAAGACAAATAAAAATGTGATATCTTGTACTACAACATGGTAAGGATGAATAACTTAACCCCCTAATAATATCACATTATGTTATAATTGTAAATCATTTTCGAGATACAAATAAAAAACCTAACATTTAAAAAATAACTATAAATAATTTTTTCCTTTGAAAATAAGTAAACGATTTCATAAATGTAGTGGAAACTTAGCGATTTGGAAAAATAGTCAGCCAATCCGATATAATCCGAAGGTCGCAAGTAAATGCCAACTTTGTACTAATCTTATATGATTAATTTTCTGGATTATAAGAATTGTCCCGACATTATAATCAAACTTAAACTCAACCGATATATAATCAAATCGAATAGATATTTAGATTTTCGCTCAGCAATAATACTATTTAGTCGTTGTGTTATTTACCCTATTAACACTGCCGAGTCAAATTAAAAAGATTGCGTATTTATTTCGTAAATAAACTTCAATGACTCTTTTTTCATTAATAAGGTGAACAATTATATGTGCACAAATAATATTGCCCTTTAAAATACAAGTTGTGTCTTAGTGTATCAGTTTATGCAATTTGTGTATCAGTTATTAAACACATATTTCTTTCAGATGCAATATTCTGAGTCATGCTGCACTAGTAACCTACAGTAACGTTTATTCTCGTATACTACTGGTGGACAAAATAGAAAATTGGCCCATTTATTATGTGAGTTTTTGTGATATACGAATTTAGTGCTGGTGCTGTTTCTATATATGTTTGTTCTTTCAGCATTAGTTAACATATCGAGGTTTTAAATATGATATTTGCTCAGAAATATCAAGAAAAATAAAATGATTTGTTTATAAAGATGATTATATTTATTTATTTACACAGTTCTTTTAATCAAACGGGCAAACTTCGATTTCTAAACTTTTTTCAGATATATTAAAAATTAAAATTAAAATAATCGATGTTCACTAACTATGCAATATTAAAAATTTGTATGTGTTTAAATAGTTAAGACAAGTGTAAAAATGTTTAACATGGTAATTATTGAAAACATATATTATTATATCACTAAATGAAAAAACGAAGTTAATATTTTTAATTTGTATAAATTGTACAAAATGCATGGTAATATGTTGAAAACAAAATGATATATGCCTACTTTTAATACATATTTGGTCTGGAAATTTATGACTTCTAATTTAATTAGCTCACTGAGTAACTGTCGAAATTGAAGTATATATTTAGCCAATTGAAAGCGAATCAAATTTAACCAAATTCTTTTGATTATAAATATCCAGACTATTGATTAATATTAACTTTATACTTTACCCTGAGGTCATGAGAGCATTATATGCAACGTTTAAATAATTTCTCGATAGAGAAACTGAGAACTAATTGCTTTTAATCGATTAAGAATGAACTTTCTTGTTACCTACTGCATTCCAACAGGCATTTAGTCTGAGATCAATACCTACTAAGTGTTGTTTGAAATGAAATATTATTGAAATATGTAATGTTTTTTTTTATTGAAACTAGTTGATAGCAGTTTTTTATTTACAATGGAATGTTCTCATTTAAATACTGTCTTCTGATTGCGATGACTTGATTTAAACTTCTTAAAAACGTGTACTTCTTGAACGACGTTTTATTGTCACTAATAATAGGTAGTAATAATGCACTGAGTTCTACTCCTATTCATTATGTATGCGGTTTATATTGTTTAATAGTACCTGGCCTAATATTAAGTTAAACGATAACTTTTAAAATTCGCATTGACATTGTTCTTGTAGATATAAATGTATTATTATAAATTATTTTATGCAGACAATTTACGTTATAATTAAAATTTATTGATTACCTATTTTTAGATAATCTTCAATTAAAAGTTTAATGTTACTTTTAGTCTATCCATTATATTTTGCACTTTTCCGTGGACGACAATATACAGCGCTCTGTACGCGATGAAATCAATAAAAGTCACAACATTACTTAAAGTTTAATTACTCTATAGGCTCTGACTATATTATTTCGTATAGGCCTGTGCTCATACTGATTTACGTTATACAATATGCTTACATATGTACAAAACAAGAAGGCCCAAGCTTCTCTATGTAGAATACCATTTATTCAGTGATGAAATCCCCCACATTTGCCAATATAGTTCTTATCCTGTATTAATTATGCCAACATGTCATGTGTGTAATATTAATCATCGTGGATTATGTGCCTTTCTCCGTTTATGACAGAACTATATCAAATTTAAAGCCTCCCTTGAGTGGACTAAAAACATTTACCAGTATGAAGCCGATGTGGAAAGGAGAACAGTGTTTTATTACTATCGAAGAGTGGAAGAATTTACTCTCAGGTTCGATCAGCAGGGAAGGTGAGTTCACTATACTATTTAATTGTTTTTTATTTCAAATAATCTTATTTAAACGAATCTTCGATATTTATAAGAGTTTATAAAGATTTTTTGTAAAAAAAATCAGTATCTATTTACTCCAAGTAGAAACAATTTTTAAACACTTATTTATTTCGTAATAATAAACACACATTTAATATAATTTCTATGATTTAAAAGGTACAAATGTATCACCTCATTTTTTTTCAAGTTTTTCATTTTAAAATACTCAACTGTTAATATCTAAATCATATTAAAACATCCGCCATGTGTATTATAACTCCCTAATAAACGAAAGTTGCGTACTGTAGTAATATTAAAATTATTTATGTATTGAAAAAACAAAAGTTATCAGTCGTTTGTTTTAAAATACATTTACAAAAATAACTCATACAACAGTACAAGGAGCATCAAAATGATAAAGATAATACAATTTATCATAGATCTTAAAATAATTTACAAAATTGGCATTGTTACAATTATGTATTCTCTGTCTGTCATGTCTTTCTGCGTTGAATACAAAAAACAATTGAAATATTATTAAAATTTCTAAATATTATTAATCAGTATAAATAGATGACATACGTCATTCAAATATAGACAGTGCATTCACTATTTTTTGTCTAAAATACTGGCATATTTATCATATTTTATAGTTATGAAATAGTTGTGTAATCATTTATACGCCTTTGTATATGCGTCTGTTGATACCCATTTTGGTGGACGGGGGTACCACCAGGGACTCATTTTGAAGGGCTACTGATGTTTCAGGGACATTTGTTGGTCCCTCAAAATATGATATGAATTTCGTTGCTCTTAAATATTAAAAGTTAAACCATTATCGTTATATCTCAAACGATATGAAAATGCCATGCTTTTTAAATATCAGTAATATAGTAAGCGTATACTAAATTATATTCGTACATTTTATTGGCCCTACTAATTAAGGTGTGGCTAAAATTGTGTGGAACATAATTTTTTATGAATATCTAATTTTAAATCGCTCTTGTGATGCGAATTTATCGACAAATTTGATGGCAAGTAAAGAGAAAATGATTATAATTTAAATTCGAAAGTAAAAGTAAATAGTAAACTTAAGTTTATTTAATTTTTGAAACATGGTTAAATTAAGTTAACATACTGTAGTTTAACATTATTTACTTAGATTGAAATATTACATATATTCAAATATATAGACAAAGAATTAGTATATTTTTTTTATATTTAAGGTACAGAAAATGGGCTATAAAATGGCTCTCTAGATTTCTTCTGCCAATATCTCTCTGGCCAGTCTTGGCCAAGTGGAACCGAGGTTTCTAGTGGGGTCATCTCCCGATTTATAGTCGTTTATTACACACTACTTATATTAAATATTATACTAATAGTCTATATATACAGTGAACACTTTTATTTTATTGCTGTAGTAATTGATTACTTATTAGTCTAACAAGATGTAGTTATACTTGAACCTAAACTATTTTCACATTAATCATTCATTTACTGTGGAAGACGTCTAATATATCTCTTTTTATTTGAGATCCCTGATATATTTTATTGTATACTGGATAACTAACAGTTCAATATGGAGTTTTCATTTATATTTTATATATAATTTGTGAAAGTAGGTATTAAATCCATTAAAATTGTTATGGATTTCGAGCTCGCTTCACTTATCTAGGGTATATAACGTTTGTGTATTAATTTTTGTACACAAAAATGATTTCCAATAATTTGCAGCTTATTTTAATATACCTACATATATATATTTTAATCATGTCAAAGTTTGAATAGAAATGTAAAGTATAATAATAAAAACAGAGTCATTAAAGTAATGTTTTTGCATTGAATAATTGAATTTAAATGAAAAAATCTCAGCAGTTGTGAAACAGAATATAAATTTGGTGTACCAGCTCAGAGAAAATTTTGAAGGACAATAATTAAATAGAAATAAAACTTGATTAAGAAACGAAAATACCAAAACACTATTTTTTACAAAAACATCTGAAAATAAAAGTTTACAAGTAGAGTGAACTCCACTAATATGGCCGATTGCATGTAAATCTTAATCGTTTGTAGTAAAGTACCTATTCACTATTTTATGTGCGACCGACATACGATGCTACTTATTTTCGACGGTGAAGCTAATTATTTGACATAGAAGAAGGTACTGTTATACTTGTTATTGTATATTTTTAATATTCGGTGTCTCGCAACCATTTATAATAAATCAATTTTATTCACATATATAGTAAACTAAAAATATGTTTTGTTAACATATTCAAAATTTATGTTTTATACATTTTTAATTTAAAATACAGAGTGAATCAAAATCTTATAATATTTCTTTAATAAATCTATGGTTATATAATATAGACTTATAATCTAGGTATGTTTTAATCGATATTTTAATTTTTGTTTTAATCCGTTATTTAAAAGGTCATACCTTGTATATAAACATAATTATATACATATTTTACAGTTAAAGATAGATTAAATGATTTCAAAATTTTATTTTTATTTACCAGTTAATTACCAGGTAAGTTTGAATCTCTTTGGTTTGAGACACTCTGGATCATGAAATGTATACTTGTTTTACTAAATTGAGTCCATTAAATTATTTTCAAATTTATCACATTCCTCATTATAGGTATAGGTGAATTTCATGACTAAACAAGTTGAAATATATAAATAATGTAGATTTTAAATATAGAAGGGTTGGATATTCTCTTATATAATTAAAAAGACATTTACCTTACATATTATAAATGTTTATATATTTAAATAATTCCAGTAGATCTATGTTCTTTACAATATACTTACACGTTCTCCATTTTTTTGATATTGCACTAATCTTTAAATATAAACTCTTAACTAATTAAACTAATTAATATATTTATCAACATATCTATCTTTTGGGACGTTTAATTTAATTCAGAGCTAATGTTAGAATAGATAGATTGTTATATGTATATAAAGCAGATAGAATTATTTTAAATATGTTTTACAATTGTATAGACGGTTCATTATTAAAAATTTGTATATGTAATAAATGAAGTTTAAAATTAATGACTCCATTTAACAATACATTATTTATTATCCTGATATATTACATGTGTTAATATTATACCATTATTTTAATATTTAAAAATTAATCACGTTTTAACAAACCATTATGCATATTAATATAGATTACATTTTTATATTTTAAGTAATAGTTAAAGTACTGATTATAACTTATGATTTGGGTACCAGTAGTATTGTATTTAATCATATTAATATCCTACGCCCTAATACTCTTATACTATATCTAATTAAAAAGTGGATCATCGTAACACTAATCGCAACTTCAGCGTCATATATCTACTGTATGTGCACACAATACTCACATGACAAGATTTACATATTATAGAAACCAACCAATCTATTGGAAAAATCAATATTGTAGTTTCATAATTTTTTGAATTGTTACTATCAACTACGGATGGTTTTTTTGGCCCCCAAAATCGGTCGCCACAAAAATATGTGGCTTCAGTTCGAAATACATCATTTTAAATATTGATATAACTTATTGCAGCGTTAATATTTCTGCGATCATTTTTGTTATAGTAATCTTACGAGTTCTGACGATTATTCGTGTAAAATTTATTAAAATGTAACAATGTAACAATCTAATAAAATAAGTTATAGACGGTACATCCGGATTTAACAAAACAATTAACTGCGAATATTTCTGTCTATTTGAACAGACATCCTCTTCAGGCGAAATGAAATACAGGTCAAATAGTTAACTCTCTCTCTCTCTCTGTTAAGATGTCTGTATAATATAGACGAATATATTCGCAGTTAATCCTTTTGTCATTTATTATTAAATCCGGGTGTACCGTCAATGACATATTTCATGAAATATCCTCAGCATCCATGACCTAAACAAGGTCTAACAATTAATGTAACGATCTTTAAATGTAAACAGCAGGAATGCCATAGTTTTATTTATTTTTCTTGCAAGAGCATTCAGTAGATTTTTATTATGTTTAATAAAACAGTTCACTGCATAAATAATACAGAAATATTATCATTGTGAAATATTGACAATTAGCCAAGATATTGTGCACCACATATTGAGTTTATATCAGTAGATCAATAGATTATAAAGTGAACAAAAATGTCTTGAACAAATAATACACAGCTATAGATATTATAGAATGCTACATATATATGATTATATAAAAGTGTCATTAGAAAAACACAAAAAGTTATATTTATTGAATTATCTATAATTTATATAAAGCCACTATTATATATATATATAATTTTATAATAAAAGTTTAAATAATAATAAAAATAATAATAGTAATATATGTATAACAATTTATAATTCAATATGATAAAAAAATACAATGTTAATGATTGCTTTTATAATTTTACATTCTGTTATATTTTCTGATATATTATTTCTGATGGATGTATATACTGTAGAAAATATTTGGGATGCAGATTAGGCGGGACGGGGAGAAAATAGAAAAAGCAATTTCATGTTAAAAGGAAAAGTTATTGTTTGTAAGTAAATATATAATGAGGTGTATTCATTTTATGCATTATCTCCCTTTTGTAATGGCAGCTGTAGTTATGTTAAAACCTGGACTTTGAAAAAAACCTGTAATTTGAGTAAAGTTTATCATAAGAATAGATTAAAAAAGGCTTAACATCTGATAACAATTATTACTGGAAAAGATGATTTAAAAACGTATAAATTTCTATCGAATTATAAAAAATGTTATATTTATACGTTTACTGTATTACAGAGACTACTCAACATGGTAAAATTACAAAATTTGGGTCCAGGAACAGTAAAGCTATTGCGTTCAATTTGTTGTAAGTTTGATAAAATATTTTATAATAAATTACTAATATTAATTTATATTTTATTACAATTGTTCAGTTTGTCTGTTGGTGTAATCGCCCAAAATTGGGAAAGAACAGACCGAAGAACTAAAATAATAGTAAGATTAGAAAATAGTACTAATGTAAAGAGGTTAAAATAAAAGGTTACAATAAAAGGTTACAATAGATGGAATATTAAATAAACTTGCGATTATAAAAAATATAAATAAATTAAAAAATTCTTAAAAAAATTAATTGTGTGATCTATGAAGGAATTCAAGTAAAATCAATTTTTATTAATCGTTTTTGCACCATGCAATTTTTTTGAGACTTAATTCTTTTGGCGTTAATATGAGACTAAATGAATTATGAGTTACATAACTTTGGAATACTTTTTAGACAACTAATCATTTTCATTTCGCAGTAACATCAAGATATTATTAGATTAGTATTACAACATCAAAAAAGTTATCTATTTATATATTATAATTCACGGAGCTAAGTTATCACAAAAAGTAAAATTAGTCAATGTAGTCATACTTTATAAAATCGATCGCTTTGGTTTATAGTTTTTATTATAAGTATATTATAAAGCTTAATTATAGAAAGTAATGGCCTTTATAAAAATTTGACCGTTTTTCTATCAGTATTACTTGTATTTTGTCTCGGTCCAATTTTTCAGGCAATATCTAGACTCAAGATACATTTACAGGAAGACTCGGCCAAATAATCAGCACAATGAACGAATTACAAAGGCCGTCATTATTATATATTTGTATTATATTCTACAGCAATCTAATACTGTGTTTCGTATAATTCATTTTCTTCATTTTATGTAAATGTAGATCCTTATGATATTACACATGTAATATTACCTAAATAATTCATTTGAATACTATTATATTTCAAAGCTATTTCACAAAGCTAATTAAGCTTTGCAGTGTTTTTCAATATCCCATATGAATAGGATATTTATATTATATATATATTTCACGTAATTATATATCACATGGTCAATTAATAACATTATATTTCAAATGTATGTTTTAAAATATTTTTCTTCATTAAATGTTACAACTAGACAAGATAATAATATTACTATTTTACGAAATATGACTTTATATAAAAGACATATCTAATTATTAAATTATTAAATTATACAAAAATATGACATCTATTTATATTTGAACCTTTTAATTCACAAATAATTTTCTTATTTTCCTCAATATAATATCTGCTCTTATTTCTTATGCTTCGATTTAGTTACTTAACATAATAGGTCAGTACTCATATCATAAGTTTTTCTAGAAGCCATAACATACATTTCTTTCAAAATAGAAGGTTTCGTTTTATATTAAATAGTTGATTACAATTTTGAAGGACTTCCGCAGCATATTGATAACATGAATATAATAGAAGTTTTGACCTGTGCTGCAATTTTGAGAATTACAAAGCAAGACAGGTATACAATGCATTTTGTACTTACGTACACCTCTTCAACTGTGAACATTTAAAAAACAACAATGTAGGAATTAGAATTATTACGAGAATCATACTATAGGATGGGCATGAAAGCTAATTATTAAGTAATTATTAATTAGAATTTGTTTCAACGCTTCAACCACCTCTTGCGCACCTTGAATTATTGTAATAATTCTAATTCCTACATTTTTGTAATTTATGTTTACAGGTTAATAGGTCGAAACTATCATTATATCATTTTCTATTTGTTGGAGTACCTTACCCATAAAAAAGATAAATATAAAGATAAAAAATAAATAAAAAAGACAAAAAATAATAAAAATAAATAAAAATAAAATAAATAACAAATAAAATAAAATAAAAATAAAGTTTTATTTCTGTAATGCTTTTAGTTTATCATTACTTACATTTATTCTGACAATTAATGTTCTGCATTGATTTTATATAATTATGTATTCAAAAATTTAGTAAAAGCATTTAATAAATGTTCGAAATAATAATAATTAAATCTAAAAGTCGATGCATTATTTGCTGTATTTGCTTTTCAGATAATTTTTACTATAATTATGCTTTTTTTTTAGTTGATTCGTATTTTTTAAATTTATACTCTGACCTTGCATGAATAAAATGAATCTTAAAATTACGTTTTTACAATTTAATTTGTTTATTGAAAACCTTCGTTTACAATTATTTAACACATATTATTAAATATTACAAATAACACCACTTAGTTCATAAGGTTATAAAATTGCTATTTGTACATGTAATGTCATAATTTGAAACACATTAAAGCTACGTAATTACTAATTAAACAAAAAATCTACAAAATGTTTGATTTTTTTTAATTCTGATTATTTCTAAAATTTCTCATTTATTCTTGGTGAATTCCTCTTATTTATTAATAATATATATTGTACAAAAGATATGTACTTTAGACACAACATACCTTCAAACAGGTTTCTATATTATTATTTTGTGTCTATAATGTACATGTAAAAAGTCCAACTGGGCTCCGGTGATCGAAACTTAA
The DNA here is from genome assembly GCA_036023295.1 of Invenusta paracnida. Classification (NCBI taxonomy): domain Eukaryota; kingdom Metazoa; phylum Platyhelminthes; order Proseriata; family Coelogynoporidae; genus Invenusta; species Invenusta paracnida. Next base: position 98 of record JAYRBW010144111.1, on the reverse strand, counting down.
GTATTTACACTTAAGTACAATACTTAAGTAAGCCAAGTTAAGGAAAACTTAAGTTTCGATCAACCGAATTTAATTGCGGTGATTGAAAATACTAAAGT
>JAYRBW010144100.1:0-14852 GCA_036023295.1 Invenusta paracnida | reverse complement strand
AACTATCCTATATTACCTACTACATAGTTCGCTTAGCTTTACTAGCTAACGACCTATTGCCATAGGTCTAGATAAGATTGTTGTTGAAATTAAGGATGAACTTCTTAAAAAATAACTAATAGAACTTTCAAGTGGTTTCAGTTTTGTATCGAACATATCGGTCTCCAAGTAGACCCCTTTAATCAATAACTTCGACGGCATCATAAGACTTCAGATGACAATTTTATTTACCAATATGTAGGTACAATAAATCTTTTATTGTGCGAAAATTATATTTAATGTTACTTAAATAAATTTTACATATAAATATACTTCATGTTCCTTATTTCTATATTAAATTATTTCAATTTTAAAAAGTTTGTAGTAACTTATGACGCATACTGTATAAGTATGATACTGCCAAGCATCAGATTGATATGAATCAAGTGAAAAAGTTGACGATGCTGTAGTGAATTAGAATTTAAAATACTGTAGCCCAGCATCAGATTGTTATGAATCAAGTGGAAAAGTTGATGATGCTGTAGTGAATTAGAATTAAAAAATATGACTTAAAAGAATAAAAATCTTAAATTAAACCTTCTATTTCTAAGTTAAGCCTCCTCATAAAAGGTATGCCAGTTAAGTTTCTTAATGTACATATTACGCCCCTTATGTTGGTATAGTTTTTTTATTGATAATGGCTTTTATTTTTACGTAATTTTACTTAGTGAATTAATATATGCTCGTGCCTTGCTTCTCTTATAAACCATAAACTTTACATGTGCTAATTTACTTTACTTGCATACTAGTAATAAGGAGGATTAACTTTGAAATATTTAATTTTGAGATTTCATTTCATTTAATATGTTTTCTTCTTTTAACTCAAAATGTTAAAGTTCTAATTTACTGCAGCATCGCCGTTTTTCACATTTATTACTTTAATATATAAATACCTTCTCTAAACATATTTTTCTTAAAATGTACATGTATATATTACATAAAATGAAGCATATTACTTAATTTTTCAGACACTATATAGATGTATGATTTTATTTTAATATGTAATTTCTCCATTTCCCATTATTCATATTAGTTCTTTGGAGTCTGTTGACTGACCCACTAATCAATTTTGATATATAATTATTAAAAATGTTAGATAGTATCATTTATAGTATCATTTATTTACAACTGATCCATTTTTTAATGAATCATTATCAAAATACACATCTATCAAACAAACATTGCCAATAATATGGAATACTTTTTTATTACAAAATAAGAGTAGATATACTTTATATGCATATGCGAGCGACAATCGCTCATAAATCAGTCATGTATGCACACACACATATATATATATATATAATGTGATAATAATAAAATAATGCTTCAACATATTGTTATTAAATGCAGTTATATTAATTATTTGATACCGTAATTGGAGGTGGGTTGGGAAGTTGACATTTAAAACATTCTATTTATACACAAAATAGCAGTATTTTTCCAGTGGAATTTTTTGTGCAGGTACATAGCATTGTGTTTTATTTAAGTTAAGATATAACCTTATTATATAAAAAGTCATTAGTTATTTTTTCTAAAACAAATTTGTGTACAATATCTTATAGTATTATTGGAAATATAAATCTTTAGAGAGACGTTGTTTTTTCTTGTTTTTCGATGCCAACAATTGGAAATCCGGTTTGTTGCGACACATTTTCGTCTTCCTTGGCGACTTGTGCCGAAACAGCTCCAACGTCCTGAGCCATTTTTGCCAGACTCGACACAATCGAGTAGTGTCTGTACTGTTTCTCCTTGCGGCGTTGAATGAAGTTGAGTGTAGTCGCTTTCACTTTATGAGCCACAAAGTAGAGCAGGATTGGAGTTGGGGTGAAAAATATACCCCACAACGGGACAGTAGCCGCCAGATCAGCTTCCGGCTGATCGAGACCATGTCTAACGGCAGGAATCAATAGGAGACAGTTGAACACTGAGGTTTCAGCGGCCAAGGCTTTGTACACCGGTTTCTCACTTCCTGTAAGCACACCAGCAAGTCCACCGATGCAGAAGGCTCCAAATATCGTTAAGAGGAGCGCTGATACGAGGGAATAGTCGATGTAGTGGAAAGCATAGTGGTTGATGTACACACCCAGGGTAATGAGTAGTATACCCGAGAGCAAAAGAATTGGTCGAGTGAACCAGGTCATAAGGGCGTCGGCCGCCGCCGCTTTGAAATAACGAAGTGTCACTCCCAATATATGAGCCAGAATACCTGGCAGAAGCCAAAGAATGTATAAATGAACTTGTATGTTAATGTCAAAATACCACCCCATAGACACCAGCCAAATGGGCGAAATGCCTGAAATTATAGAAAAAAAATCAAAAAATTATTATATTACTGTTTTTTTTTCAAAGTAGTATAGCTAATTTTCCTACATAAATTTAGTAGTGTATTGAGAAGGGAAATGGCGGTTGATAGTGGCCTGTCACCATCCATAAGAAAAACTATTAAATGCGCCAATCCTCCTCCTGGTAATGTTGATGTGGCAAATAAACCGTATGCAAGCTCCGTTGGAAGACCGATCAGAAGCGTTGTACCGATTGTTATCTGCATAACAAAAGAAATGTTTAATTTATAGAAAAATCAGTGTAACAATTTTTATATTTTGTAGTACTTTGCTTTATTTCATTGCTTTTACATTGATTTTCTATGTATATGCATCTTATTTGTTCTTCAATAATTCACATTTGTAATTGGTACATATTATTTGTATCCTTAGCTTGTACTGAATGATACTAAATTATGTTTACCTTTGGATTTTTTAATGAAGATCAATGCAAACTACTGAAATAGTTTAAAGAACGGTTACTAACTAATGAGTTTCGTGTTTCATTTACTGAAATATGTGGGGTGGACTTCAATGTATTACCCCATTTATACACGAAAAAATAATTGACGTTCAATTTCTATAATCTGCTTATTCATCTACATTTAGCATATTAGAGCAATTTCTTATGCGATGATTTGATGATTTGATGGATTGAATGATTTAACCTTTTAATGTATTCTAGAATATGTTGTTTATCTCCACGTTCTGACATTTGATTCTGCATTATGATATCAATTGGGAGTTAGTATTGATATACATTGTATTCATACATTTATATAGTGATTTTAATCAAGAAATAAATGTTATTTGTTATGTTATATAGGAATATTTTCATGAGTATTCGCCATTAGAGAAATCATTTTGCATTGTTTTGCTACATTTTATATAGCATATACATACAACATATAATATTAATCGATTCTACTTTACTATCAACACGATTATGCATTATGAACTTAGAAAACTGAAGAATATAATTATTTTATAATATGGAAAATAATGAGTTTAGTTTTAGCTTCTTTGATTTAATATTAGCATCTCTTATTTCTCTATAGATATTATAAATCAAAGCCGTCATCTTATACTTCTTAGGTCTTTTTCTTAAAAATAATGTTTTATTCATATTTGAGCTATTTTTTAATAAACCAGTGTAAACAGTTTTATATCATTGTATTAATCCACATAAAAATATATTGCTTTATTATTTTAATATATAAATAAATTATTGTGATCTGTAGTATGTATAACTATTTAATTTAATTACTTGATACATCTGACAAAAATGGTTTCGGTGTATCCAAAAAGCTGGGACATAACTCACACTTTTTTAAGAGTAATTTGACTCATTGTATTTTCAACAAAACTTTTACTATTTGAAAAACAGTTTAATTTTGTTTTAATGGTATTACTTATTTTACATAAGTATTGAATACACGAGCATCCAAATATATAATTATTGTAGACTTTAGACATTCATGTTATGATTTCTAATAACTAAATAATTATATATGCTGTACATTAAAGAAGTTGATATTTATTATTATTTGTATGATAGTTACTAATACTTAAATATATAATACAATATATTTTTATATTTGTTACCAGTCATTAAAAAATTACGTTTGTTTTTACTCAAGTTATTACGAGATTAACTTAGTGAAATATTTCTATAGAAAACTAAATATAGCCTTGCATATTAATATGTTTACATTAATTTATGATATATTTTTATCTTTAAATCTTACTTAATTGCCATATTCTACATTTGGATAGAGTATTTCTCCAGATGCTTACCCATTTAAAATCTATGAAGTAACACATCTTCAAACTTTACTTATTCTGGCCTATTGATTGCATGTGAATAAAATAATCTGACTGGCAAATATCAACGCCACCTTAATATTTTCTAAGCTTTTTAACGCTCCTTTTGCGAGCTTTTGTTTGACAATGTTGCTAAATCGATCTTTGCCTCTTATATATGTGGTAGAAAAATGAAGTCCCCATTTTGTTGATAGCTACAGTCTTATGCAGTTTCTATACCTTGACTGAGTGTACCTATATGTGTGGTTAAGCGTTTTGAAAACTTTCCCTCTAAAATGTTCATCATTTTGTTTGTGCTAATATACGGGGAAATTGCAGATTGACTTTTATAATAGAAAGTTTTGTTTACCAATATTTTTTCTATACTTACTCGTGTAACAGAGGATTTCACTGCTTTTAAGAGTCGAAATTTTTCTTTTCTAAAACTAGAATATTTCGTTGAAACCTTGAAAGGAGATATCGTTCATTCCAAGATCAACTCATAAGAGTCTTATTGTGCAAGACTGCATATACAAACATTATTAGCTTATCCATAAGAGCTGAATGATTTCTTGAAGCTTTAATTGCTTTTAGTAAATCAAACTTCCTCTAAAAGCAAAATTTTATTTTACATATTTGATAAAATTGAAATTCACAAATGTTCTAACTTTACTATAGTATGCTATCAAAATTGTACATTTATTTAAACATTGTATTATACACTGTTATTCTTCATTTTTAAATTTATGTTGTCGTTTTTATAATACTCTTTATTTAGATTATACATTTTTTTGGTATAAAAATACTATTATACGCGTAATACTTCGTATGCATAAATCTGCTTGAAGTTTCTTTGAATTGGTTGTGCGTAACATTTTCTAGCGATTAGAGATAGATACAATGTACCTTTTCCAGCACCATGTTTTCCATGTTTTCTCTAATTATTCGATTATCTCTCTTGCAGCGTCCTGACCGGTTATGCCCTATATCTATAGTATAGACATGTTCAACTGACATATTTCAGAGCCAACAGGAGGCTTGTTAAAACGGGAGCATGTGTTCTATTTCCGTATCGTCATTGACTCTTTGAAACATTATTTAGTAACAGGTCAATTTGTGCGCTGAAGCAATCCAACTAAGATAGGTTTTATACAGGTGCAAAGTATGTTATTCACCTGATTTGTGTATGGTTAAGAATGTTTGTGGTATGTAATATGGATTTATAGAGTTTTTCTTAAATATTCATGACGTAGATATTCACTGTATTACTTCGTTGTTGTTGTTTCAATTAATTTTAATAGTGATAATTTTCCGTTTATGAAAAAATATACTGACTAGATAACTGAATAAACATATTCCATTTTTCTATTAAAAACTTGTTTCGGGTATACACACATATGAATATATTTTAGTTGTAATCTTATAGGACATTATAGATATGTAGTAATTTTTGAAAAACTGTATTATTTAAGTAACTAAACTTTATTCTGTAATATGTTTATATACTCTTCAAATATACACTACTTCGAAAGTGTTGCATCTTTAATGATTTTATCATAAGTTTCATATGTATTTCACTACTTGTGTAACATGATAAAAGTATCTTACCACTGGCATTAATATATGTTGACACACCAAACTTGCAACAATAGCCTTGGGTGAATGTATATAGCGCTTGACGCGAGCAGTTTCTGTACAGCAGCCAACAGTGACCGCGGTCATACAGGCGATGAAGACAGCACTGTAGTCGAAAGCCTTGTAGAAAATGCGCGGTTTTCGGACAACACTGGCGTCGAGGGTGCTCTCATCTAGCTCATGATGTGGCTGACTCGGTGCCTTGAGCTTCTGGAGTTCACCCAGTGTGTTGTTCCACCAAGCGAGGGTGATACGTAGTCTTGCCCTGCCCACCTGGTTGGCCTCAACGTAGAATCCGGGTGTGTTGAGTGGGATAATCAGATCTAGTGCCGAACACATCGCCCTGTCCTTTTGCTTACAGGGGGTCGGGTGATCATGGTGGCGTCGGAAAGATATCTCTGATGGGGCAGCAATGTGTCGATTTAACGAGACAATTCGCACCATGAAGGTCCCCTCGAGTGGTGTTGGAAATTCCGTCGTCATAGTCTCGCCTGTTATCTTGCTTTGAAGGGCATACTGGAGTTCTCGTCTATCCTTTTCGTTAAGTGCACAACTAGAGTTGACTGTTACCCAGTAGAACTCGTCCACTAGAATGTTAACTAAACTTTCCGGTTCAAGATTTATTCCGCATGATGATGCTGGTGGTGATTCCACAGTACTGGCAAAACAACATACAAAAGAAAAAATTAAAAGGAGCCCAGTTGAAAGTAGAATTGTCGACGTTATTTCCATAGCCGTTTCCCTTTTATTTATGTTTAGTAGAATGACTGTAAGAGCATACACGTTTATGCTGTACAAAGTTTCTATCTCAGGAGCAAAGACAAATGGCAATTAATTTTGACTGGTGTCTGCTCTGTGGCGCGCGCATAACTGTGTTGTCCCACAACTGCACAACTGAAAGAAGATTGATATTGTGAGGCGCTATTTACGAAAATTGCAAACAAACAGGAGCTAATTTAGGCAAGCAGTTATCGCTTGAACGCATTGACCAATAAGACTAAAGAGAAGAGTTCGACTAAATATAGTATTCATTACTCCTCCTTTATAGTTATTAATTATGATATTGATTGCGACCTCACTGCATTTATTTTTACAAACTTAACATTTCTCTTGCAAAGTGTCTTCTCTTATATCCTTAAATTTATACATTATTTTATATGGATGCATGTTTATATTGCAGTTGTATTTCCCAGCAGTATAACATTGAAATTAGTTCTAAAGTTTTCTTTCTCCTATAGAACCTATAACCTTCCTTTATTACACTTTACTACTATCTTCTTTAATACTAGTTAAATATATATTCCACACTCAGATACAGACACAATAAATACGTTTCCCATATAAATATATTTTTTTAAATCAACAGTCAATAATCAATGGCTAATATTATTAATTACACATTCTAATTTAATTTACTAAAATTCAAATCTTTATAATATGTACCAATATACCGACACAATTTTAATGTTCAAAAACATAAAACAGTAAAGTTGAGCTGGCTCCAAGTTTTTTGGTTTTACCCTATCAGTTCCGAACAATCTTTTATTTTTAATAATGCCGCCTAATTTTCTTTGACTAATTAATATGTACCCAAATCTACTTATGCTATGTCTTAGTTACTTATAGCTCTTTGGTAGAAACCGTAGCTTATTTATATAATATTGTGCACCTAATTTTTAAATAAATATAATGATGCAATTATATGATTTTTTGTCATTTTATATACTTTTATATATATTTCTATATGTGTTAATATGTACAATAATTAATTTACTTTTTATATAATATATTATCTGCTAATTAAATTATCCAATTTTATTGAAGTTTTTACTATACTATAATATTATGTTTTAATTTCCATGCTAATACAAATAATGTTTATTTCCACATATAAATGAATAAATCTGTGGGGATGTATTTTGTCATACTAGCATTTTAATTGGTTATTTACATCTTAGTTCTACATTTATAGTAATCAATGACCTATGAGGTTTACTATTCCTGGACTATATATCTAGTTAAAATACTGTCGTTAAAAGGTTCAAACAAAATAAACAATGTTTTTGTGTGTATTGAAAATAACACATTAGATAACATTAAAAAATGTGCTTAAGTATTGTGTTTAATTTTGAGTTCTTCTTTTTTCTACAATATTACAACTGAACATGTTATTTATTAGACAAACTTTATCATTTAAAGCTGATTGATTGCTACAGTGAATGCTCAAGTTAAAACTTTTAAAATAATATATTGTAATACATTCTTTTTTTTATAATGAATTCAGATTAACTATCAATACTCTATAAATGATTAAACGAACTTAAAAGGTTTAAGTTCGTTGGGGTGATGAATTTTAACAAGCTTATTAATAATATGATTAATAGAAGGGTATTTTAATGTGAGTATTTTTCAATAATTACACTTAAATGTTTTTGGTCATATTGACATATTACATCTTTAAGAACTTCTTTATTGGTAACATAAAATTTAGCTTTTAAAATATGAATATCATTATGTTTATAAAAGCAAAGTTATTGAATGCTTTGTCAAAGCTACAATAATATCCTTGCTATTAATGCAGTGCATGGTCATAATGTTCGCGCACTATATATTATAAATAAGTATATTATTTTTGCATTCTTTTCTGTATTGTCTTATTAGATAGCAGTATTCCAGATTCCATTCTATGTTCGTATTTAACTTCAAATGGATGTCGGAATATATAACTAATAAGCCGTCTATCTTGATTTCGACTTGTTTTTTGGGTCTTCCAAGAGGCGCCTTTGATTGTTGATTTGTTAAATCTACTCGTCTTCGTAAAACATTTCTAACTGTAGATTCGCTCAAACCATGAAGTCGACTTAAACTTCTTGTAGACATATTTGGATTTGTGTCTTTGACATAGTAGATTGTAGAAACAAGATCGTCTGATAGTCATCCTCTCATAATTTTATCAAATCTCAACTAAATCTCAACTTAAATACTTATTGCGGTTACTTTTAATTGATTACATAATCTATAGATTATGTAATTATATTAATGAACTATTATCACACATTATGCATCATAATACATAGTGATGTATATTATAAAGATAATTATAAGTGTAGAAATATATTATACTAGTATTTCTATTTATTAACAGTTGTGTTATTATACCTAGTGCGCCTTTATACCTTTTACATAAGTATACTTTTGTTATATTATTTCCAAAAGACCAATAAATAAATGTTAGTCATAATTGTTTTGGTGAACTCATTTTTTGCACTTAAAATTATTATTATTTAGTAAAATTTATTTCCATCGTAATTTCGTAGTTTGCACGAATAACTTTAAACACAAAATATTGATTCCTTAATTGTATAATCATAACTTAATTTTTGTTGTTTTTATCTCTTTAAATTTTTATTCACTCCATCTTACTTATCTTTTTTAATGATCTATATGTACATACAATTTATTCCATCTAAATATTTTGCTTATAAAGTACTTTGTTTTTTCCTTACCTCTAATGTTCCTTAAATTGATTAAATTCACTGCTAACACATATAATGCATATATTTTTTTGTAGATATTGTATATACATTGATCGTAACTTTTATAAATTTCTCGTCAACTTATAGTGACTATCTTGATTTTGTTATTACTTTTTTATATCTCTATATGCAGACACTGATTATGTATTATGTGTACATGATTGTGTATTATATACAAGAAGGAATTGTTTCATCTGCAAAGCGAATATCGTGTTCTATTTTTACCTTCCTAACCTCCTCTACTCTACTTTAATCTAAACGCTCTAGTTATGCGACTGACAAAGCCCAACTATGTCATGAATCAACCGATGTGTTTGGAACCCAGTGATGATCCAGCCTCTCGTCTTACGGACACCAACATGAACACGATTGTCGACTGTCCCTTCGTTGGTCTGGGAGAAATGCTTAGTCTTCCTCAGACGTTCGGGTATGTATTATTAGTATCAATTTTATTACTCATATCAACCATATTAGTTATTATTATTATTGTGGATATTTCGGTTTTGACTATATATATCTATATAACCAGAATTTCTACTATTAAATTTAAGACTATCTGGATAATTTTTATATGCCTATGTTCTTAGTGAATATCGGTAATAAAATTTAAATATATATATTGTCGTTGTTAATATGTACTGAGATGGTCTTTCTTTTCAGTAAATTTTTTATTTTATGATTTTTCGTCAGATAATTATAGTTTTATTGCAATTTTGGACTTTAGTTTTATACAATTAAAGTTATATATACTATATATATATTAGCTTTTGATTTAATCTTTTTTATGGTGATTTCGATAAAAAGAAATAATATGTTGTGATATTATTATGTATTATATCAAATGTACTAATATAATTGTGTAGTGTAAAGATTTTGTGTATACATATATAAATTTCGGCAGCTTTCCTTAAAAAAATGTATTGTTATTACATATCAATCGTTCTCTATAATTAAAAAGAGATTTTATATTTATTCCACTATTATTACAAATAACAAAATTTACCATTATGTCATCTATAGGTACTCATACTTTTCAATATTATCAAGTTTGAGTTTTAAATTGATAACACGAATAACATTTTAAATTATGCTGTTTAATTTGCTTTTTACCTTTTTATTGTATAATTTAAACTTTGTAATGAATAATTAGAGGTAAAGACTTTATCCCTGTGTTTATTCATTTTAACCAACTACTCAATACATAATGGTGAATCGATATGTTGAACAAGCTTGTATGTGTAAATCAATAATTTAAAAAATCAATAATTTTTGTATTATAATTCATTTATTATGTATATATTTAAAATATATACCATTTTTTGTATTATTGTATTGGAGTAATAATTCGTACCATAAACGGTTAGAGTCATTTTATGCAATTGTTTATTGATTTCACTAGTTTATCAAATTAAGATTTTCTTATTTACAACCTCGCCTTTATTTTTATCTTCACATAGTTATTTTAAAAGAGCGGAACAGCCTTGAAACGGAAATTAAAAGACATAGCATCCTGTTAATTTTATGCCATTATATCTGTGAACTGGGCAATATAGTATATATAAACCGACGTGCTTGAAATCCAAAATAAAGGATTTAATTACCCATTATATCTCTCTAGTGTGTAATATTTATTATTAAGCCAAGAATTATATATATATATATATATTATCGGTAGGTAGTCAGAGGTCAACTGTTATCAAGGGGGGAACCAGAACTGCAAAATAAAATATTATATTATTATAAGCTATAAAACACTGTATAGGTACTCTATACGCTATTAAGCACAATGAATGACTTATTAAAATATTTTTATTTTAAGTTAACTTGACTTATTGATTTGATTTTTGCTTCGTGAAGCATGCCACCAATGCTGTGTTATGTGATTGAATTTTTTGCTTAAAACGCAAATATATATAATATTTGGTGTTTTTCCATTTTAGTTGCAGCAATATTACAGGTTATATATATCATTTATTAGTATCCATGACACTAATTATACTCTTTCTTTTAATTGAAATTTTTCTATATGAATAACAATTATTGTTCAGACGTTACAATGTACACATTTTTTCCGTTTAGTAGGCACCACAATATTTTTGGCATCACAATTTCTAATTTGTTTTCTACTTGTTCTATTTTAGTAACATCTTTCTCGGTGAAACATTCTCCAGTTATATCAGCGTACATAATGACAGCTCTCAAATATGCAAAGATATCGTCGTAAAGGTAAAAAACAAACTTCCAAATTCTCATTACCTAAATCCTTGTTATACATTTTGTCAAGACAGTCAGGCAAATACATGAGATAAACTTTATGCGCAGTCATTTTGAAGATATTCATTTTTTATACATAAATTGTGATTTATACATTAAAAATAGAGATATACAGAGCCAGTTAGCGATGATGACATTCCAGCTTATACAAAAATGTCACATCCTTTTTAGATTGATCAGAAATAATGATAGTCTTTTCTCAGGATTTTATTCATGCAAGAAATGTCGACGGGATATTCTGTCTCAAAGGTTAACTAACTGAGAGTCTTCTTTCTATGCAGGTCTGCTTTTTTATGCACACTCTTTTTATTGTCCTGTATTCTTTAAGCGTGAAATTGTAAATTAGAACTAATATATATTTTCAGTTCTTATAAGTTATTTCGTATTTGTGGTCAACAAAAATATAATTAATAATAGATTTTTTAAATTAATAATCTGATTGTATGATAAATTTTAAATTTATTATTTTTGGCTTACAGTTGCATTTCATTCAATTATTAATATTTATCTAAGTATGTCTAGTAAAACTAAAGTTATTTGAGAAACATATCTTAAGTATAATATTTGAAAATTGGGACTATGTTTGCTACAATGTTAGCTTTCTATGTATTAATATATTACTATTTATATATTGAAGGCTAAGTTATTGAATGTTTTGTCAAATTTTATTTAAAACGTATTATATGGACATTCCTTGTAACTGCCATTAATACTTTATTTATACTAAATTCATTATTAATACTTCTTTATTTGAAAGTACATATTCTATGTTTCCTTTCATTTTTTCAATTTCATTCTATATAAACTTTCTAAACTGCTTTTACAGTTTAAGACTTAAAAATAACTTACTATCAGTATGTAATTTTATGGAAGGCATAACCGCTTTTATAATTGAAACAATGATATGTATAATATTTAAAAAAGATGTTTCCTTTAACTGACATTACTTATTACATTTTAGAAGCTAAATTTTTTATATGGATGTGTAGGTAATTTTATTTAATGTTTTAATAAAACAGGTTATTTAGTAATCCAATTATTTGGAAATATATGCAATGATAGCACAGCATAGTGCAGGCATATTTGTTGGAACACTAATTGGACCATTAGTTATAACAGAAGTGTCTTCCATAATTCCATTTTATTATTTAGGGGGTCATTCAAAGCTTCATTTACTAAGTATTAACCCGAGTAGATACCCCAGGAATAAAACTAATTTGTCACTCTTCATTTTATTAAATCTTGTTTTATGTTTATCTCTCGCAGATATAGCAAGAGATTCATCTCTCACTATCAGCTGCTATATAGTATATTTCTGTATATTGTGTGTATAAGCTGGATAGTTTTATTTAAGAAATGTGAAAGCTTTGCATTAATTCAATCATAATATACTATACAGATGTGTGTGTTTTATTTTTCGAGTTTTTTTTAACTCTTCGCACTAAACAAACAAAATAAAATGTATTTAACCATACTGAGAATCGATATTAATAACATATATATTAATACTCAACTATTTTTGTTTCGCGGTTAGAACGCTATATGTTTGTTTAGTTAGTTATTTACTACTTATTAAAAAATAATAGTAAACATATTTGAAAATATAATCTTCATAATTATTTTTCTTTATAGCTTAATGTCATATAATGATTTAAATAAGTATATTACTTAGGATTATATATTTATATTACAATGTGAAATTTGTATTAACGTATAGAAACATATTTTACAGCTGCTCTATATTTTGTATTCGCATTCATAATAATCCAACATATGTCTAAATTTGATTAATTTGGTAATGCAATTATGTATATTACTGGTAAATTACACCAAACACTAGCTGCTGTGTATTTTAAAATAATTCTAAATTCCCCAAATTGCCACTCTTAAATTAATGCAGATTCTTACCTCTTATAATCATAACTTGATTAGACAGATAAAAACTGACAACAGTAGTCCTACATTACATATATTATTGTATTTTTTATAAATATACTCCTCTTAATTTCTTGTTTTTGAAACATATGCAAGCGCATTATAATTAATTCTGTTTGAGACAAATCTTCAAATTATTCTGTAAACCTCTTAATTTAGAATGCAAATTGCATTGCTACGTTATTTCCACACTCACCATAGTGTTAATCTAAATTAGATCAAATCTTATCTTTTTAAATGAGAAAATCCGCTAGCGAAACTAACTAGCCTCTTCATCGTAGCAGGAAAGTCGCCAATAACAGAAAATTTACTTGTCAATGTTTATGAGATTTGAGACATCTTTTATGATAGATTCGAGACTTTTATAAATTTGTACTTCTACCCTGGTTCATTTTATTGCCCGGATGAACGAGCTAAATCCTATATCAACTGCGCAACTATATTTAGCCAAATCTCTATTCATATCTATTAACTCTTTCGCTTATAATCATTGATTTAAACTTTCTTTTTTGAGGACTATCATATACCTAAATAAAAAACATGTTTGCCATCAAATTCACAGAAATTGTCATTTTGATAAATATGGGATAAAACTTTTAACACAGACTCGGTCAATCAAATTGAATTAGGAATGTGTTACAATGTGTTACATTTTAAGTGTTACAAATTATTTTGATATGAACTCTACATAATCGAAATGTCGGTCAGAAGGGCAAAATATAGGCAAAAAGACCATTACAGATCGTTATTGACATAATCGTCACAAGTGTCATGACTTCAAAAATACATAGTGAAATTAATGTGTATATTTTTTACGATTCACATATAAATTGAGAGCATTATATTACTAATACAATATTGTTAAGCAACTATTTTTATATTAATTCAAACTTTTGTAAACAATTATTATTGTTTTAATAAATAATGTATGTTTATATTATTAATATATTAACATGAAATAGTTATTGCTTTATTTAGTCTGCAGCCCTCAAATTGAAACATATTACAATGTATAATACTATTACAATTTTTATACTACCTATTTGTGAGAAATAACTCTTTTCGAACAAATTTGAATGAGGATAATATTACAAAATAGTTTCCGACTCATAATTATTTATTTTAAAGATATTACTGGATTTATTTTAAGGCAGTAAACGGTTATCTATTATTATTATTGTGTGGAAATTTTTTTCATACGCTATCATAATTTTTTTATCGCCAAAAAAGGCAAAAAGCTGGTTAGCTACAGACAATTTTAAAAGATATAAATTCATTCAAACCACAAAATAAATGAAATAAGAAA
>JAYRBW010144089.1:0-14852 GCA_036023295.1 Invenusta paracnida | reverse complement strand
GATTTATTTGCTAATAGTTTAAATGAATGTAATATTATGCAGACATTTTTTGTTAATATGTACTCTTGAAAAATTGATATACTTCGACTGCCATTGTTAATAAAATATAAACTAATATATTAATTGATTGATTTTTACGGGTATATTTACCTACAACACGTACATATTAGACAAGCCATATTTTATTTTTATATTGGTCTCCAATTCCACCTGTGAGACTTCCTAGATTCTGGACTAAATGCGCTTGACATCGTATATGATTGACCAGCAATCATTTCTATATCATGAATATCTCTGTAATGTTCTTAAGCTGTGTACCTACCGCACTCAGATATCGTTATCCCGAAGCCACTCTCTGTCAACTAAGTGCCTCGAAAGGAGCCAGATCGATAGGACTGGTTGACGTCTCTGCACTTTCTTCCATCAGGCCTTGCAGTTCCTCATCATCATTATCTTTCTCCTGATTGGCTGTTCCTTGGGATAATTTTACTGGTCGTGGAGGCCACCCACTCCTTCCTTTTGGCTCAGCAGTGTTTACGTCGCTGGATCTGTCGTCGTCTTGGAAACATATTTCGAGAAGTTGCTGGCGTTCATCCAGATCTTTGATGGCACTGTCGAGCATGAATATACCACCAGAGCCGTGTGCCTTTTTACTTTGAACTTGTGGCGATGTTTTCTTGCTTGGTTCACCTGTTAAATATATGTGATTTTAGAGCTGTATACCGTTGAATAGCTGTTGATAGGCTTATTAATTTTCAAAGTAAATGTTAATAATATTTATTTTACCATCTTACCACCAACATATTATTAGATATATAGACTTAAATATTAAAAAGAAGGACGAATATTACAATGTGTTTACTTTTTAATAAAAATAGTTTAAATATATTTATATTGTAGGTATATAGGAAGAATATCTTAATTTGTACTCGATTATTATTATAGAAAAGTCATAGAAATAAGTTGTAATCGTCTGTAGAAAGACAGTTTAAAAATGTTGTTTGTGTATTTTTCATTCTTTAGCTAGTAAAAATACAAAATTGTAGGTATATTTTAAATTTTATTGACGTTTTAAGGATACATATTTCCACATATAGTTTCTAACAAATAAACTCATAGGATAGTGTACAAAGAACACAAGTTTTACTATTAGAAATTGTTACGTTGACATAATATATTAATTAATTGAGCGATATGGTCACATATATATATAATACGTAAGATATTTCAATATTTGTTATGAGTTTGTCTAGGTGATAACTACTACTTGATTGCTTAACTTTAACATACATTGAGTTAAATTTTAAAACTCTTACAAAAGTAATAACTTTAAATTTTAATTTGAACTTATATACGTATATGTATTTACAATATAAATATACTGATTAACATTAGAAAAATCAAGGAAAACATTTGTAGCAGTACGACAAAAGATAGTGGATCGTGCAAAATTCTCTTAACATCGATATAATATTATTTTCGTACTATACTTTTAATAACACCAAAATGATTGAATTTGGTATCCAAAAACATTCCTTTGACATATGAATGTTTTTTTACAAATTTAACCAATGGTTATTATTATTTTGTTTCACTCAAAACTAACGCATTAATAGGTATTTTATTTCTTATATTATAATGCAATACATCTACATATATATATACAATACATATAATCATACGTATCCAACCAATACGTATGTAATGGATGATGATGCTTTAAATTACACAAATACGGGGTGATTTTATTTAAATAATCTCGGTTCAAAACGGTTTTACGATATCTCAGTTAAGTGACTGATGTGAGCTGAGTGGGTTCAGGCTCAAAATCTCAAGAAATTTCGGACGCCTCCCCAATTTGGGTGGTTTAAAAATTCATTTCACAAAAATGGTTTGGTTTAGAAACTTACTTTCTCTACATTCTAATTCTTATTTTACTTTACTTTACTTTAAAATGTTTTTCAAAAGCTATTTATCGTTAAAGTTACAATATTTGAATAAACTTGTTAGAACACTTGCAAGATTATATTTCATTTATGAATAATTATAACATATATGACAATGTAGCATTATAAATAAACAAATACAACTTATTTTTATATTTTTACTAAAATTAAAATGTTTTTAAGTTAAAAAGAAACGATCATATTATTATTGTTAAATTACCTTTAACCTGCATGATATTTTTATACCTAAATTATTGATATGAAAATAAACACAAACATTATTTAATTAAAATCAAACTACGATGAAAATTGTTACTTTATCTAAATTTAGCTATCTTTGATTTTATGTAAAACTATGACAAAGAGAAATAGTTAAAATTATTCATTTTATGATAAGTTTTCATTATTCAAATTTGTTTATATACAGTAGTTGATTAGCAAGATTAGTTTATTTATGTAGTTGATAAGCAAACACGTTTCCTTCTTTCTATACCGTGCAACTAAAGAATAGTTTAAAATGATTAATATTTTAGTAACAATAAAATGCAGTTCGGGTAAAAAAACTATTTTTCATTGACTTCGAATAAACATTAAAGCACAATAAAATATAGCACATATGATCCATACTGCATACGGGATACTTGAAGTTGAGCTACAGTTAGTGCAAATGGAGATTTAGTTCAGACACTAGAAATATCCCTATACTGTTTATTTAGTTAAATTATGTGTGATTTATTATAAAGTAAAAATATGTTGGTGACCAGTAGTAAGTCAGGTGGAGCGCAAGAACAAACACCTCCCTCCATCCCCCCTTCCCCAAGAAAGAAGTCACAACAGGTCTAACTTGAAGCAGTTTACTTATAATATAAGACTCATATCGGACCATCTCAAGATCGAAATAAATAATAATAAATAAATGATGTAACTCCAATGAAAATAATGTTGAATGAGAGGGCCTTGCATTAAATTAGGCAAAGTACAACAACCCTGGCCGTGAAATTCTTGGAGAAATCTTCAAGATGTTAAGTTTAGAATCCCTGAGTAGAGTTCTTTTTTACAGAGGTCAAGAGAAGAATTACTAAGAATGACTAAAGATTCATGGCCAAAGACATTTGGAATAAAATATTTATGGAGAAGCAGTCATTTAAACTCATTAGGCCCAATCGTCCGTGGACAAAAAGATTTTTTCTTAACCCGGCATCAGTAGTAAGAGTAGGTGGAGCTCGAGAACAAAGACCCCCCCCCCTCCACCCACTGAATTGCAGCAAGTGTGGGTCGTATAGATGCGTGTGTATGTATGGCGTCAATTTTAAATTTAAAAGTCTGCAGAAATTTGAAAAAAGTTTATCAGCGCCAATTAAATTAAAATACGCAGAAAATTATTAATTACGGGAAGATTTTATAATTAATAGCGATATGATAATTTTACAAAAATAAAAGTAATTGCACGAAAATAAAATTTGAAAATGCGTTATTTTTTTAAAGATTGATTATTAAAACAAAATACTTTTGCGCGTCATTCAAACCCGTTGGGCAGGAAAATTATGTGGCTATTGTGAGCATACAAACACAGATTTAAACAAGTAAGATAGAGATTTCCTAATAATTAATGTTATAGATTTCGATTATGGCATTTTCCATTCGATCAGAGTATTCCTTATTAAACGTGGGAGTCTAATAACATACTACTGCTCTATTACCTAACAAAATGAAATTGCGCCCAGTTTCTGAAAGACTGCTACTACTTGCTTCCTGTTAAGATGGAACCCCATGAATTTAAATAAGCAACAATTATTCATAAGTTACATCCTTACCATTTGTTTTAAATTTCAGTAGTATAGCTATGATATAACCGTAATTTGTGAAATTTATAAATTCCTAAATCTCTAAACTCCTAAATGATTCTCTAAAAGTATGCTAAGAATTCCCTAAAAGTATGTTAAAGATTCCTGAAACTCCTAAATTATTTCCTTAAGTTATGCTAAACTCATAAATGAATCCCTAAAGGTATGCTAAAAATTCCCTAAACTCCTAAACATAAGTACCATGAGCAAAATAACAAATTTATCTATAGAAATCTATATTCTGTTATAAAAAGCAGGATATCTCACTACAACAGTTGACGTTTACATAACAGCAGAAGCATTAATAAATTTATCTTCGGATAGCCGGGTATCATCAAAGTTAAAACATATAGTTGAGTCATCTCCTTCGTTTCCAAATAAACGTCTATTGAATGGCGTGGGTTGATGTACTATTCGTACTGGTGCTTGTGGTGTTGATACATGCCAGTCCGTTGGCGATGGGTGTTGCTCTGATGATTCTGGTGACGTTGGCATTACCTGCTTGTAAGCCCGCATAATATATTGTGGTACATTCATGAGGCGTAGATCACTTTCAAATTGGTACCAGCCATTTGGTGGAGCTTTCTTTATTCTGCTATCAACGGCATACCACACAAAGTCAAATATATTCGATGTGTCGATTATGTTGCCATCCTGATAAAAAATACGGTCGGTCTTTGTTCTCTCATTTACAATTTTTTGTTTGAAGAAAACTTAGAAGCAGACGACTCTTGCTCCGACATTATTTGGGAAACGTGTCAACTGCCTGTCTAAATAAATTGTCAGAACATGGTACAGGTGCAGAATCAGGTTATGGAGGTGGATTTGAGGGTAATCCAGCTGCTTCTTCCTCCAATTTCCGTTTACTGATTTCTTGGTTGAGTTTGTAGGCATACAATTTATGGGCTACATCTGGTTCCACTTCACTTGTAGATAGATTTCTCTTGAATTGATTTACTATTCTTTTTGTGTTTCTCATACTCGTCTTCACCAAGCGCAACCATTTGCCAGAGAGATTTATCATTCCAAATTGGTTTAGTTTTTATTCCCTCTTGACTAGGTATGACTTGGCCAGATAGATATATTGCGGTTCATCTTCTATTCTAGTAGAATATGACTTCGCACTCTTAAATAGTCGAATGTCAGCTGGTGGAGATCGATAAATAGATAGGAGTAGGGGTTGTCTACAGCAATCTTCTTTAAAACTTAAGTTAGCGATGTGGAATTTCCAGGAAACATTTGACGTCCGGGATGTCTTACTTGACTGACATCACGTGGTTTCTTGAAAATAATCAAGTATTGAGTATTAAGCGACTGTATTTCTTTACCTGCCTTGAACATATTATTTTGTGTCATCGATATTGCAAATCAAGGTTGGTGAAGTACCATTCTTGGAAATAGAGAGGTTATAACTGTAGATGATTCTAATTTTTTCATAAAGTCATCAATGACGACAACATGAAACGGTTTGATGAGAGGTATTGTTTTGGCTGTAGGAACACCAACGTATACATCAATCTGTCTTTACACGTCAACTGGCGGCTTGTATTATGAACCACTGAAACAGTGAATGCGTAAGAGTTTCTTATTAAATAGTATATCACGATTCCGAAGTAAATTCTCGACAAAGGTAATTTTTCAGACATATTAGGCCCTACTACCATCATATTAGTATTATGCCGTAGGCACAAATCTATCTCTCCTTAGTTATACACTGGTAAGTAAGCATTCCATGTTTATAACATGAAGACGCATCTATGCAAATTTATATATAATCTCAACCATGTTCAATGGTTGATATTGCCCCCACCGACACTATGTGGGGGCAATAGCCTGAACAAGAAATCGCAGATGTGGAGGTGGATGCTGACGTTGAGTCAAAAGCTGAAAATATCAAGGACGAGAATAACAAATTACGATGCTATAAGAATGTTGCAAAGCTGGATATCAAACATTAATATTTAATTAAATATATTCTTCAGAACAGGACAAAAAATGATATAAACCAGGCTTCCCTATCTGATATTGAAAATTTTGTCAAGCGTAGGATATTGGAGATACTTCTTTTTATAGATAAATTCAAAAGTGAAGATACCTTCCAGCTTCATTATACCCATTTAAATGAATTAAAGAAGATAAGCAGTAACTGTGTACTATTAGCTCTATTTTGTAGGAGGCAATCAAAGGAACTTGGTGGATCTGGAAAACCCAAGTGCATGAAACTGTCGGCAAAATAAGTAGAAGGGAGGTGGACGTTGATGAAGAGAATACAGAGGAAAAGGAGACCTATACATCTGACTAGTAGAATGAATGGAACATTTATCTCTATTATGGCTATGCCTTAACTTTTCTGATGCCCGGTTATTTGAAGATACATTTACTAATGCTTCTGCTGTAATGTAAATGATAGCTGTTGTTGTGAGATATCATGCTTGTTAAAACATAATATATGTTTCTATGGATAAGCTTGTTATTTTTCATTATGGAATCATTTAGGAATTTGGGGTATTTTTAGCATACTGTTTGAGAATTCTTAGCATACCATTTGAGAATTTTTAGAATACATTTAGGATTCAAATTTGGCATTTAGCATACCTTTAGAGAATCATTTAAATGTTAAAGGAATTTTTGGCATACTTTTAGGGCATTTTTTTGGAGTTTAGGACTTTTGTGCATACTTTTAGGGAATCCTTTATGATTTTAGGTATATTATATAGGAATTAATTAATTTTGACAAAATACAGTTATATCATAGCTATACTACTGATATTTAAGACAAGTAGTATATATTTAACTTATGAATAATTAATTGCTCATTTAAATTCATAGGGTTCCATCTCAACCGGAAGCAAATAGTAGCAGTCTGTTAGAAACTGGGAGCCATTTTTATTTTGTTAGGAAATGGAGCAGTAGTTTGTAATTAGACGCCCACGTTTAATAAGGAATACTCTGATCGAATGGAAAATGCCATAATCGAAATCTAAACCATTAATTATATGGGAATCGCTACTTTACTTGTTTAAATCGGTGTACGTATGCTCAAAATAGCAACATAATTTTCCGGGAAATGGGTTTGAATGACGCGCAAAAAGTATTTTGTTTTAATAACCAATCTTTAAAATACCAACGCATTTTCAAATTTAATTTTCGCTCGATTATTTTTATTTTTGTAAAATTGTCATCTGGCTATTAATTAGCAAACTTTTTTTAAATTCACGTGCACTTTTAAATTCAATTTTTCGCTATACATACACATGCACCTATACGCCACCACACTCGCAATTGGGGGGAGGCGCTTTGTTCTTTCTTTCCACCAACCTTACTACTGCAACCAGTTATCAATTGTCGACTTGTTGTGAACATCTAAAAACGAATTGATTGCCCTGTTTCATGTTTTTAAAGAATTATCTGCTTAACAATACGTAATATAAATATATATGATAATGATAGTAACGCTACAATGTATGTATTATCTAGTGTACATATTAAACATATGTCGTTATATAAAGAATTGTGCTACCATTTTGTAGTTGATATATATTATATTTTATGATTAATTTAAGATATTAAAATATTATATTTTGTTATGTTTATTATGTGATTTTTTGTAAATTACTTACTTTCAAATTTGTTTAAGTAACAATTAAATGATAGTCCTTTTTAAACATTTTTGTCTGTATTTATTTAATTGATTCTAGACGTCCTTGTCTACTATATGTGTTTTAAAAACAATTGGCACTTTATCACAGTATAATAAATTAACAAATACATATTTTTACTCATATAATGATTTACAAATACTATCATAGAATTTAGATAGGAACCCTTCAATATATTGACAGCTGATTAACAGACTGTAAAAGTATTTGTTTAATGATACTATTTTACGAAATAAACACAAATTACAAAATAAAAAGTTATAAAATAACAGAATGCGACATTAAAGTAAAATAAAAATGTAAACACAGCGAATTTCCAGTAGGTAAAGATAGACTATTAAGGTAGACCAGTTAGTTTTTTCGATATTTACAACTTACTGATCGACCAATTGTAAACACCTAAATGTTTTCTAACCAGCCGACCCCATAACTACTTATTAACATATCATACATAATTGTATTATTACATCATTCCAAATAGTTATGAAGTTACAAATATTTCATACACTTTTCGTATAATAAACCGAATTAATTTAAATAAATAAATATATAATATAGTACATAACTTGCGTATTATCATTGCATGTAAATTAAATTTCTGTCTTCGCTTTGATCACGATTTATTAATTATAAGTTATATCAATATAAATTAAATTAAATTTATCGATTTATATCTCTATGGGTTATATCCATATATATAGATTAACTATAATATTTATATCCATGGTTATATCGGTTATTTATAAAGTATTTTCATATGGGATCAGTACTGTTAGTTAATTAGCAAAATATCAATATTCCAATACTTTATTTGGATTATTGATCTTTCTGTGCAAAAGTTGCGTTTGTTGTAGTTTTAACTGTTGTATTTCTTCAGTCAATTAATTATAGATAGACTTCTTTTACAGAGTAAATATTATCAATTTAGTTGAATGAGTTGTTTTTAAAGCTGCGATCTCTCTTAATAATCAGTTTGTAATACATACTTTTAATTTAAATAGTTGGCAATATTGTTATTGATATAATATTATATTGTAGAATATAAACTTTCGAACAGTATGTTGATTGCAATTTATCAATCAAATTACATATGTAAGCATATTTATGTGTCTTATAGATTTTACGTTGTAATCTAATTGGGTAATATTATTTAATGCTAAATGGAGCCGACATTTTATTACAAACATAAATATCATAAATCTATTTATGAATGGATCCTCACAAATTTGTTATGTATAATTAATTAAACCAGATATTAATATTTCTGTCGACGACATAATTTCAGAACACATTAATTATTAAGTATCTTGTCTGTAGGTACTTCCATATTATATTTATCTTGATAACAGTTAATTTTAATTGGTAGCAAATACCTATATTTGTTAGTATTAAGATTATTAGTTTGAAATTTGTAATTTGTAATATTAATTCGACAATATACACACATATCCATCTTAATTTGATAAAAAAATAACTTCGTGTATCGAAAATTTGATTTTAGGTTAATAAAGTAAATACATATGGTATATATATATATAGTACTTACATCAGTTACTTGTGATGGAATATGTTCATGCAATTATATCAAGAGCAATTAGTAACTAGGAATAAGCATTTTGTGAACATATAAAATTTACTATGTTTCAAATGAAGCTCATATTGATGAAACCAACCGTTTCAAATTTCTCTACATTAAATATAACACATTTTGATTTATTTTATTAAATAATTATTTATTCATTCTAATTTTTCTAGTATTCTGATATTAAAAATTAATAAAAAATATAACCAATAAACATTTTTATACTTCTTACTAAAAGCTAAAAGCTGTGAAATTATGCGTTAGTATTTATTTATTATGTGGTATTTGACGAAATATTACTGTCAAATTACATTTTGTTTAATTTTAGGCTCAAATTACTACAAATAAAATTACTGTAAGTAGAAAAACCCAAAATATTTTGGAATACGTACTCCATTTGACAAAATTAGGTAAGCTAATTGAGAAGTCATAAAGTGCCTTACACGTAGCAATGAATACGGTAGTTACATACCGGAATTTAGTTCCCGTTTGGACGACCTGACAGAACACCCTGCACTATCCGACAGTTTTGCCAGAAAGTTACTTCCCCTGGAGGTCGTCTTATGGCACGCTTGCTGACGTACGGCGGAACTTTGCGAATCAAGAGACTCTGTTGATGAGGAGAGGAGGACACTTGACATGGGGGGAGCGCTAGACTGCCGAACCAAATCCAATCGGTTGCTTTTTTTATGAAGCGGAGATTGATGTGAGGAGAGTAAGGAGGAGTGTTGGTTAACGACTAGACGACGAGGGGTTGTTGGTGTATTTTTTTTGCCTCCAAATTTATAATTTGGTGAGCAAGGAGTGTTTTGGAAATTTTCTTGTGCACTGTTTGTCTTTGCGACAGGACTGGTTGATCTTGTGTTGGCTGCTTCACCAGATAACTGTGAAAGGATAGGTGACTGCTTCTTCTGAAATAATAATTTTAAGCGGAAAATAATATTTGAATTGGAACTAAAATCTCCAAGATATATATAATTTGTCGAAAACATCAGTTACCATCAACCGAATGTGGTAAATTTTCTAGACTAAGATTAATGAAACCTTTTTATTGATTCAATTAATTTTGAAGTTTGAAGGTTATTTGAATAAAATAAATATTAAATGTGTGTGCGAATAAATAAATATGTGAAAACATATGAAGAAGCACTACTACTAACTATAACTACATGAAAGTTATACAACTACAAGCTAGAGTTGATTTATGACGATGTAACAATTGCAAATTTTTGTATCCTCAGGTTTTTCTTATGTGATTTCTCATCCAGAAACTACAATACGAACATAAACCAGTCCTGCATCATTTTAATAGTTCTGAGTAGGATAAATGCTTTTTGGAATAAATACTTATTTTTTAATTCAATTTTATAACACTAAATTTGTCAAAAAAATAACCTTAATTTTTTCAAATATTTTACTTGTTTTTTTGTATTTTATCATGTTAATAAATTTGTTAAACATAGAATAATCTCCCATGCCTCTGTTTATGTTAACACATACATTTAAAGGAGTCAGTCATTAACTAATGAAATACTATTATTTTAATATGCTTTAATAACATATTATTATCTTAAAATACTACTTTAAAATAACAGATTGAATTAGTGTCAAAAATCAAAATAAGACTAAAAGTACTTTTGGCAATTGATTTATTTAACTTGCTATATATTGACGGACTTGTTATATTCATCAAAATCAGTTTTAGTAATGTGTTTGTTAACTTGCATACAATGTGTACAATATTATGATGATAATTATTAATATATCTACATATAAGTCTCCATTCAAACTTCTTATACATATATAGTATTGACAAGTATTTATTTTAATTCGTACATATAGACAGACTTATTAATAATATTATATGTTATATAAAGACGAATATAATACGCCATTAATACCTTTTAGATTGAATGATATAGAATCACTTTTGTTAAAAACTGCTTTTAAAAATCACAGTATAAAATTATAATTATTGACTGCGTTTTAAAGATTTGTAGTCTTTTAGAAGATAATGTCAGTGTTACAGTGTACATCCATAAACCCAGAAGTATATATAGAGGTTTGAATTTATTATTTTCGGTAGAGGATTTAAAGTAGGTATCTTATCCGCTTGGCTATCACCCGAAAGATATCAGCATTTGTGTTTAATTTTGTAGTCAGGATATTCGTACTCACATGTACACTTGGTGAAAAATTAATATGAAAGAACATATTTATAGTAAAGGCATTCCTTTTGTAGGTATAAAAAACTTTCATTAAAGTTAGTCTATTAATATTGCACAAACATCTGTAATGTACATAGAGTATTGATAGAGAGTTTTATCTCTCTTAATTACTATATGCAGTTAGATAATTATATTTTTGCTACCGTAACACTTTTTTATAAAATAGTGTTTTAAAAATTATTTTTCAAAAATATTAAATGTCACATTGCAATTTAAGGTATTACTATAATTAAACGAAAACTATAGCGTCCTAGAAATGAAATCCAAAAATGAGCTAAAAGATAATGTTAATCTAATGTTGCAGATACGTAATTAAGTCATTAAAGAATTTGATATAAAAAAAGCGTCAATAATTATAATGATAATTCTGGATATTAGAAGTGTGTATCAATAGAAAAGATGAATATATAAATATCATTATATACAATGGAATAAAAACTGAAAATGTATAAGAAAGAAGACTTCAAAAATTCTTAAAAATTTCTTAAAAATTGTATTTTATACATTGTTTTTACTTTTTGATATGATATCGTTTGTTGAAAATGTGTTAAATACTAGTGTATTTTCCCTACAAGTATAGCTATTTATTTGTGCTATTTTATCAACATACAATTTATAATAAAATGCACTAATATTTTAGTATGAAGGCGTATATTGTTTTCAAGTATTAACAATTCTTGAAAATACATACATATTCAAATCATACGTGAAAAAAGATTTATACAGAAGCAATGAAACTCACAAAAATACACGTTTTGTTAATATATAATACACTAATTAATATAAAATAATTAAAAAGTAATTCATTATTTTAATTGTCATGAAGTTTTTCTTAATTGTTTGCTCTCTGTTTTATGAATTATTCAGTTTAGATATTCATAATATGTTACTTATTAAGTATATATATGGATTTTAATAATTTTTTAACAGTAATCGTTGTAACAATTAAATCTTGGCGCCCTTTTTTACCGATTTCTTTAATGGCTATACTTCATATCATCAATTTCTTTTCAATTTTTTTCTTTTGAGAAGCTCGGGAAACGTAACTAGAAGTCAGTTGTTTCTAATATTGAAGAAATCAATATCTTAATAAACTATTTAAATTAATATAATCAAAATTAAATAGTATTCAACACATTATTTGTTCATATTCTAAATGATCAACACACATTTAAGTTTTGGATATTGCTTAAAAAAAGAATGGATTTTTATATTAGAATTAAAATCAAAAGTTTGTTTTTTTGTCAGAGTTAGTGTTGAAAGAAAATTGTTGATGTTGAAAATACTTTAAAATATAAATGATAATCCCAGAAAACATACGAAAAAGTTTATCAAGGGCGATAAGATTCTCGTATGTTATGTACAATACTGCTTAAAGAAATTCTATCGCTGGTCAACAGAGGGATATCGAACATACGAACGATTAGGAAAACGAAGAAATTGAGAAGACATATTGAACGATGTGCGCACACCATTCCTTTAAATAAATTAATGTCCTGACAATTTAAACTACCATGAAGAATGAGACGGATTTGACATGAAAGGGTAAAAGGAGAAAAGGGGGTCATGGTGATTGTTTGGAACAAAATAAAGAAGAGCTTGAGATAATTATAAGCGCTGTCAGACGTTGAATTGTACTAACAGTCAAAATAATTAACGTGAGTATATGCTGAAATCACAAAGTTTTGAAATTAGATTATTGTTAAGTGAGGATTGCTAGTTTTCTCAATCTGATAATCGTTAAAATAGTTATTCTTTTAAACTTTAATATTTCTCAAATTTATAAGTAAACTGGAATAGGATCACTCCATATAGTTTTTAAATGTCATTTGACGTTGTCATGAAAGACCATTACAGTATTTTATTTTTACTAGTTGCGTTGCAGCCTCGTTTACAATTTTAATATATACTTAATGTGCGCTAAACATATATAATATAATATGTTAATATCCTCAACTATTTATTACCTAATGCGTGTATGTGTCTGTATATTCCTCAATTTGTGTTTAGCTTAGTGAATGTCAGATGTATAGACCTAGTTTAGTCTTATTCTAATAGTATGATGCCTAATTTGCATGTCACCTTTTCACTTGATAAAACAAATTTTGTAAGTCAATTTTCTAAATACTACAGCATTGATTTGTATAATGTAACATGGCTTGCCAATATGAATGATCTGATTCGTGCCAGCATTTGCTTTGTGAATAATACTAGATATTTCTTCTTTAAGCTGCTTTTTTAAAAACAGCTTTAAAAACGGGATTCTTGCACAACACGTAAGAGTGAGTACCTAGTAAATAAAAAAGATATATCTGACATTCTTATATAATCTTTGAGTGGAACCTACATCTCTGTTTTGTGTGTATACTAGTATAGGGATTTAAAATATATAATAACATGAATTATGTATTTTCCATCTATTATAAATTAGAATATTACCTATATACCATCATCTAATACAGAATATTAACGAGTATTTATAGCTTAATTTTAAATATAAATCGGGAATTTTTCTATTCTTTGGTATATAACTCTAGTAGTATACTTTAGATAGTTTGTCCATCAAATCACCCTTAAAATTTGAAAATAGATGCAATGTGGAATTTACACATATTTTATTCCAAAGATGAAAAGTAAATTGTTTTTAACTTTGTGCAAGCCAAACTCTCATTTTAATTCACCAATTTCACTTTTCATTCTTCACTTGTCACGTTTTACTCATACGTTTTATGCAAGAGGCATAGGTATATTGAATTTTTAAAAATATTAGACGTTATTTCTTTGCAAATTATTGAATATTATTGATAATATTTTTGCTTTTTAAATAACCACTATAGATTTTTTAAATAAACACTTATTTAATCATTTAAATATCACCTATTTCAATTTCAAACTAATGTTTTGTCTGAACATATTTATTGTGACAATCAGTTGTAGGAAATAATTTGTTTTGAAACACATTATTAGACAGAGATTTATTTGTTTTCATTATAATTGTAATCACAACAATGTTTTCAGTAGATTAAAGCTCTTATTTGGTTCAGTTCTTGAATTTTATAGAAGACAAATAATTTACATTTGTACTGTCAGCGACTCGATGTTAAAAAATGTTATCTTATAATCTCTTTAAAAAATACTTGATAAAATACTTGCAAAATAAACGCAAGTTTAGATAAAGAATATAATACGGTAGGTATAATTATGGTAATATCATAAAAATAAGAAAGGAACTCTTCAATTCAATTTTATTTTTAGATTATATTATTATTCATTAATTATTGTAAAATTAAGCATTTACACGCACTTCCTCTATAGGTATATTAATTTAAAGAACCAGTGAGGTCTGTGAGACTTTTAACGTCATTTTTGATAATATTTGTTAGTATTAATTTAAAACTTAAAATGCAAATATTTAGTTTTTTACATTGGTTTTAATTAAGAACATGTACATTACAGGAATTATTCGGCGTACTTTCGGAATGAAAAATATACTATTAGTGTATATAAAAAGTTGTTTTATAAATAATATGCCTAAATTTAAAATATACAAATACACCGCTGTCTACGTTAGTTACACAGATTGCACATATTAA
>JAYRBW010144078.1:0-14853 GCA_036023295.1 Invenusta paracnida | reverse complement strand
GACAGAATGGGCAAGAAGGGGAGTCCGCTTTCCCAATGCGGTGTCTGTAGGAAGCGAGGAGGGTAGAGTGGCCGGTTTGAAGCTGTGCGAGAGTGATACCCGGTCCCTTCTCAGGGAGATCGGGGTGCTCACGCGTCCCCCCGACCGGAAATAACAAGAAGCCAACCTTTTCGGAGCTTGAGTGTGGCTGGTGGAATGCCCCCCCCCCTCCCCGAGTGCGCACATAGAGCTTCCTTAGTGATCTGGGTAATGAATACACAAGGCATAACGCAGCATAACGCATGAGGGATCTGTAAGAGGCATCGATTTAATTCGCCATCGTCACTTTTATAAGCCATGATTCCACGCAGGCTCAGAAGTTTTATTTTGGCGGAGTCACTTGTAGAGCTGTTAAATACAGTAGGCAATCTTCTTGCTGCTATCCAGGCGAGTTTCCGACGCTTTTGAAAAGCATTCATGCTGTTTGCGACGTCACAGCCGAGGTAACAAAATTCTTGGCAGTTTTTTAGTTGCCCTGTTCTTAGCCGTATCGTAGTTGGCTAAGCGCCGATATTAAGAACTTCCGTCTCCTTTGCGTTTAATACCAGGCCAACTAACGCGATCGAGCTGTAGTTGAGCGCTTTCTCCGTCATTACTGAGAAGAGCTATATCATCGGCATATGCCAGGGCACTGAGCTTCTAGCGGGATAACGTTTACTCATTTTTCGGCGAATTGTATATACGTCCTCATCCTTAAGAGTGAGTCGAAGTATGATATGTAATCTACAACTATGACGAACAGGTATGGTGCGAGTGTCTCCTTGCAGGATGTTAGATGTGGTTGTAAATTCATCAGTGTGTCCTTCCGCAAGTTTCACAGAAGTTTTTGTGATGGTATAGAGACATAATAGCATTCACCATAAGTGTACGTTGTAAAATTTTAGTATTTTATAAAGTGTATACATTTTTTAAGTGCATATTAATCTATAAGACTGAATTAGCTATTATTTCAAGACATAATCATGATGTTTGATTTTTCAATTACGCTTCCAGGTTTGATTTTAAATCTATAATATTACAAAAATCTACGGTAAAACTGAATTCTCTTTATAGATTTCTAAAGACACGTTTTGAAAAAACAACATACAGGGTTGTAACGCTTTTCTCCACTAAGTTCTGTTTACTTTCAATACCCATGAAAATGAATACAAGTATTGCATGTTATATAAATGAGTGAAAAAAATGATTATGTATGAAATGTCAGTTAAAACCTATTGAAACCTATCAGTTAAAATAAATACACACATGTTCATATCGGTAAAACAAGCGCGGAACAAAGATGGAATTAACTAATACAGTTAACCCTACTTTTTAGAGCACTAGCTTTTTGAGGCAGTTTGAATTTCATTGAATATAATACATGTAATCTGTGACAAATTCGACCAATTATTTGGTCAATGTTTCATTGTATACTAAATGTATTCCACGAGTTTAACTAAGTCTAAGTGATATGTACTGCATATATTTATATTGTATTGATATCAGCATGAAGTGAATTGGTGGCAGCATCAAAGATAGCTGAGA
This sequence comes from Invenusta paracnida, assembly GCA_036023295.1. Lineage (NCBI taxonomy): Eukaryota > Metazoa > Platyhelminthes > Proseriata > Coelogynoporidae > Invenusta > Invenusta paracnida. The sequence goes on along the minus strand of JAYRBW010144078.1, from coordinate 13,290 downwards.
ACCATAATAGTGGTGTTGAAAGCTACATTAGCACAAAACTGAATGATGATGGTAATGCATTTAAACACATTTCATTTTATAGTTAATATTTACCAATATAGTAATAATAGTAATAATATCGTATACCTTATGGGACAAGCCATATCAAAAGCGGTACATGCGGCACACACGGTGAAGCGTGTTAAAACCAAAGTTGAAAAATCCCCAACTTCTTAGATGATTGAAATTGATATTACCCAGATGGTACCTACGGAATCTATAGCATTTGACGACCGTGACGCTCAGTGTAAATTATAATAGCGCCACAATGCATTCGTTCTGATAGGCTTACGAATAAGTTTATATGAATGTATATTTCTACAGAGCTATAAATAGAATACATTTGCATACATTTAAAATATATATAAATGATTCTGATTCAAAAACATTCCTCTAATACTCTTCCATTGTAGCAAAAGGTATAGTTTCTTGAGACTGGAGTAAACACATTTCAATTTAAAAGTTCCTTTTTAGCCAGACATGGAATCTCCTCAAAAATGACATGAGCCCACTTCTCTGTCTTCTTGTTCCTTCAAAGGTTTGGAAAAATTAATTGTGAAGCTTGAAGTAACGTATTCCCAAATGGCAAATATTATACAAGTTGTCGTGTACAGTCTTCTACCAAGATTTTTTTAATGAATTCAATGGCCAATTTCGGATTCTCTTGAGTGTGAGGTAATAAAGAATGTTTTGGTAACAGAACCCACTGACTATTTATGGAATGGCTGTCAAAACAATTTTTTTTTGTGAAATCAATCTCCCAATATTATTCAAAAAGGCACACATCCTTATCTTGTTTCACAACTACTTAAAAAATACACAAAAAATTAAAATATTAATGAGTTCAATTTTTAAATCAAAAATACTCAAGACAGTATTTTCAAATTCGAGCGACTCTAGCAACACTGCATGTATTTAGTTAAAAGTAGTTAAAAATAATTTAAGGATATTGAAATTTTATATTTTTTAATACTTATAAAGACATGAATCTTTCAAATATGCATTATAATAGTTCTAGTGCACATGAGCTGCTAATATTATAACTAATGCTATAAAATTAAAATTATAGTTTACACAAAAATTCTCTGGTGGAAACGAATAATGTCATCTTTCTCATATATTATTGATAAATATGGCTATTTAATTAAATATCAGATAAATTAAATTGGATTTGTGGGAACCCTGTATATCATTCATTATTTTTTTAACCAAGTGAAGTAAGACCAAGAAGACAAAAGGATACTTGGAGAACGTGTCAAGGACATAGGGTAGGCCTCGGGGGAGAAAGCGCGACTTGGGTACATAGTCGGAGACACCCACAGAGTACAGGAGATCACGCACATCCCCTAGGAATAGGATCGCGGGCCGGCGACTATGGACCACGCGCACAAGGCGAGTCGTGTTGTCCACACTCGGGTGGACACAGGCGATTTCTGCACGTGGTTGGAAACAGTCAGAGGGGAGGCGACAGGCCGAACGTTCGGTTACTGTGCGCGCAGGGAGGCAGGCATACTTGTCCTGTTGAGGTGGGGAAAGTGGACATAATGAGTGAGTATATTGTTGGTTTTAACACGAAGTTTTATCTCGATGACGTTAAAAATTTTCGCGGTTTTAAGCTTTTCTTTAAAGCGCACTATTTCAATTTGATAATTGTATCGATTTTTCTTATATTTTTTCTTATGACTAAACGATTTATTTCGAAGAAAGTTATTTGAAAATTTTAGACTACGTGAAATTAGGACGCTGCACCTGCGTTCAAAATATATAGATTAACTATGTATTAATAGTATAACTAATGCTTATGATATTATAATTATAGTGTTAATACTTTTTACTTATTTCATTTTTGGTGAACATATTATAATAAATAACATAATATATAAGATTTATATAATAATATGTATCCGTTTAATTTTTAATATTAAAAGTTTCTAAAATATAGTGCTTTATACATTTTTTAGGGAATCTAATAAACAATTAGACACCAACAGACACACTCTTTACACACAACAGAGTTAGACACAGGCAGTGCATATATAAATATACTTATAATTTATACAACTACAAATTCTTATATATGCCAAGCTTATTTAACTTTCACTGATAATTGTAATTATTTAAAGTCTTATTGCAGTAGTAGTATCTATAGGTAGTGTATCATACACCATAACAACTTCAAGTATTTGCTTAGGTCAATAAGATACAAATCTCTTCTATGTGATAGTTATAGATACAGCTTGGTACTACTATTGAATCACACCTCTAGATTTTATTAGGATTTATCTAAAGCTGTAGGTAGAATATCTGCATTTGTTTTTCATAATTAATAAATCACAGAAATCAGATTTCTACATATTCATTTTTATTTTTTGGTTTAATTGTAATTTTTATCAGTTAATGCAACCAATTCAATATCTTGCATTTATGGTATTTTGTATATGGTTTTGCAGGTGTAGATTTATCTAGATATACATATATTAAATGTATGGATTATTTAACTAAAATTGTTTACAAACTATTAGTATTGAGAACAGATGTAGATAGCTAAATATTAATATATTAACCATTATAATAAAGACAGTAAGCTTGCCAGATAAGGAAATATTTTTTAAAACCAATGACTGCAATAAATAATGCTTTGTTAAATGTAAAAAAGCAATCAAACTAATATTTTTTATGAATAAGCATTGAAAGCAGTACTTGGAACCGATGTCAAGACCATCCATACCCTAATAAAAAAGTACCTAAGATATAAGTATTTTGTTTTTTAAACGTTACTTTGGAAACTTACATGACTAATAATTATTAAGTTCCATTGGTTTTCATTTTGTTTTATAATTATAATTATGCTGTACAACTAGGTAGTTCAGTTAGAAATTTGAAATATTTCCCATTTTCCCCCTTTTTAGCTGTTTTTGTTTTGAAAATTGATTAAAAAAGTTATGAACCTTTTATTTAAAAATTATTCAGAATTTCTTTAATGAAGAATTACAATAGCAAACTATGATTGAAAAGGGCTCATAAATGGTTTGGAAAATTATTTTTTTTAGAATTATATAACTGTTAATTATTGTTATTTCCATTTCTATTAAAAAATATATAAAAATAAATAAAAATGTTTTAATAAAAAATTGTAAAAAATGTATGTCAATTATAAACACTATTTTCGCTTAACCCCTAGGGGTTAGTTTTAAGGTATAAGAAAAACAAAAAATTTTCGAAGTTTTAAAACCAAGTCTTAAAACCATGTTTAAGACAAAAAAGTTTTAACTCCATCTAAAACCGAAAATAAACACCTTAAAAGTTTTAAAACTAAAACTTAAAAAGGTGTTTACGTTTGGTTTTAGTGATTTAAAGTTAAACCAGAGTTAAAACCAACAATAAACTCACCCAAAGCAAGCTAGGTAGTTGTCTGTGACAAAACTAACCTTAACATTGAGCCGAGTTAAATTTTTATTGTTAAAAGAAATATCTATCATTTTTGACAGAGTCCTCAATTATTCCAAAAATAATGGTTTGTAGCAGATCTCAAATTTATAGCGAATGAATAAAGTAAATTTTTATGCTTATTTTATTTATTTAAATTTGAGATTGTAGAATTAATTAAAAATATGTCATATTGGAAAATGTTCTAAATAATTAAGTTATACATAATGCAAGCATTTATTATACTGTTCTATATATAAGTACTCTAAATCTGTTATAAAAATACAATAATCAATGTAATAAACTAATCTTACTAATTAAATTTAAAGAAAATATATAAGTTTTACATACCAGGGAAATAAGAATATAATTTTTTAAACAATTTCTATATTTTAACTGTAAACCATAGTCTTTTGACATCGAGTTACCATACTATTTGAATATACTTCTAACAAATGAAAGGAATTTATAGTAATATACAGCTGTTTAGAGTTTATTAGCACTCGTCAGCTGGGCATTTCAAATAAAATAATACTGTTTCCTACTTCAACATAATATATTGGTAGTATATATTTATAAGTAGTTTGTAATCTGAAGTCGTAAGACGTTAGCTTAAAAGTAAAACTTTAAGAAGTCCTAAGATTATATTTATTTTAATAATAATTTTTTTAACAGCAATGCCAAAATTCCATTTTGAACCTCCTTATGTAAAGGTCATTTTAGTATATTTTTCTCCTTTGTCTAGTCACATACTTCGATTTATTTGCTTTTTTGTCTGTTGCAGCTTTCTTTAATTTTCTTTGTATTATCCTGATCCAGATGAATTTGTTAAAATATTTAAATGCAAACTATATGTATAGGAAAATATATATTAAACCGAACTAAAGTAATACAAGTTAACATATGATTTACATTATTATCTATTAATACATTGACATATTCAGAGTTCTTGCAACACAAATGTTGTCCTATCTGTTTTTATGTGTGAAGTCTTACCAGTTCTGGAAATGTTGTTATAATAAGAATGATACCAATTAATTAACAATAATTTAGATTAATAATTAAAAATAATAATAATAATTAATAATTTACAAATATGACTTATGTAAGAAAAAATGTCTTATCGAAACCAGTTGACCTATAAAAATGTTCCCTAACTGTTATACAAAATCTCCGACTTTTCCTTGATAATTGTCTATTGGATTCAGTATATATAAATATAAGACATATAATTAAATTAATTTTTAATGAAACAATTTTATGGAAAAGCTTTTCCATATTGAAAATACAAAAGTTTTCAATAAACAAAGCGGGTTTACACTATTCTGAGAAGTTGAGCGGTGAGAAAAGTTTTATTGTAGATGGCATTAGTTTTTAATATAATTAATTGTTTTGATTGAAATTACGATATATTTACGGCATATAAATGTTGCTGAATATTTATATATACCGCTTTTTACATAATCAGTTAAAATTCAACAATAAATTCTCGTTTGATGTACAAACGAATATTAATACTAAATACATATGAGCAATGAAAATGGATTTTATTATATTATTGGACAATAATTATTAAATAATTATAAAACATTAAGGCAAAGAATATTATAGAAATATCAATTACTTAAAAGTTCACAAAACACTTATTTGGAAAGTATTTTATAATTTCAGTATTTGGAAATTGTTACAATTCAAGGTAGAACATTATGTATGTATTTACAATCGTGATAATACCTTGCTGGATAAGCGGTTAGTATAGCTGAAACAGATGTGTGTCGTGGACTGGTTGAGACAACACTCGACACTGCCACTAGTAGTTCGTTGTTTCAGTCCTGCACTCAAATCGAGCTGGGCCAATTGGCTCGTTGCCATGCAGTAGCCAACCGGATGCTGTCGAGCTTCCTCCAGACAGAAGAACCAATCAGTGAGCCTATGGACCGGACATGTGTTCAGTCGAGTAATTGAGTCACCAAGAAAGAGGCCACGTCTTCCAGTAACCACAGAGTTCTGGAAATCATTGCAACAAAGGAAAACTAATTTTCTTTAGTGCTGTAGTGCTTATTAAAATAGATATTCACCCTTTTTATACAACACACACAATGCTTTCTACGAACTATTACATTACATATATGTAAAAAATATCAAGAAATTGTTTTCGTACAACAAAAATTTGAAGAAAAAACATAAATTAAATAGACACTTTAAAGTTTTCGAAGTTGCTTTGATATGCCATTGAGGAAACAAGTAAATATTTGCTTTAAGCCATTAGTTCTATTTTTATTTCCAGTGTTCCAAACAAATGTTTAAATCAAAAATAAGTATGAGCAAACATGAAAATTTAACAAGAGACATGGAAAGAAAAACAACATTTTGAAATAATGAAAGTAAAGGCATTCAACTATATCTCTATAAGATGAATACTTACATTTACATAAATAGATGTAGTAGAAAGCTTAAAAATACTATGTATGGAAAAGTTCAGTACAGATAATTTTGTGAGTTATAATTGTGTAAAGATTTGACTTAAATATAAAACAAAACTGTTTACACTGGCATTTCAATTTCATAAAATCGTAATTTAGTAAGATAAATTGTGATTTGTAGTTGCAAAGAAATGCACATAAATATGTTTACAAGCTACAAAATGTCTGCTGTAAAACTTCATCCAGAAAGTAGGTTTCTCATATTTGCGAGTTTTCTTTAAAAAAAGCTTTCTGTAACAACTGAGCACGGGAAACGTTTTCAAATTCTCATAGATTTTCAATTAATCGAATAAATGCCTCAGTAGATTTCGTTTACAACGGTCAATTTTTGGGAAACTGAACTTAAATAAATCATTTAGGGTAAATGTGTACTATTAATGTATTATTATGAATGTTAGATATGCTAGATATGTGTGTATGTATCGATAAGTTGTTATAAAACTAAGGGAATTATAATTTGAGACGGAGAATCTTACCTCTCTGAGATAGGTGACACCAACTCCCCTACCTACAGCAAATCCTGGTGAGAGGATCCAGGGGAGAGTTCGTAGCAACATTAGCCCCACGAGGACAACTACAAAATTGTGCCACACACCAGCACAGTAGATCCTGAGCTGTCGCCATCCGCTCAAGCACTGGAGGTCAGAGGTGTTAAGGTCTACAAAAGCTCCCGGGTAGACACCCATAAGGAACACGCCAAATCCATTAACTCGTGTGCGCTCCCTGAGTGCGGCTACAGCGTGTCCAAACTCGTGCACAATTCCGCAGACCAAGAGGGTGGCCAGGTAGAAGCCCAGCTGGGAGAAGGGCAAGTTCACGCCTGGCATCTGAAGAACCCAGGATTGTGATTATGATACTTAGCTACTGCATAATATGAATCTTATTAAGTCTTTATAAATGGAATAAATCGGTTTTTGACAATATTAGACTAGCAGAATTAAAATTCATTATTTTTATATCAACGTATTAGTCTTTTCAAGAGAGTAAATTTCGGTTAAAAGTTTCCTTTTCTAAAAGAATCATCATTATTTTTTATTAATAAAAGTAACGAATATTTATATGAAATAGTAAAAGTATTACGAAAAATCCAATGGGGTACGGCAATTTTCGAGACATAATTTCTGGAACACACTGAATATTTCTTAGAAGATTCTGCAAAGAGGCTAGGGAAATAATGAAGATAAATGAATCGTAGTTTAGTATCTGCCCAGGCAAGAGTACTATAAATGCTGATTTCATCATCAAACAGTTTCTGAAAAAATACATAGGAAAACATATCTTTTTTTAATTTTTTGATCTGGAAAAAGCATATGACTGAGTTCCAGTGATCTAGTATACTGGTGCCAACAAAAGCGACACACCTCGGGGAAAACAGTCAAGCTAGTCCTAGCTACATATGTAGCACTAATCGAGAAGTGGTGACAACAAAATACGAAATAACAGAATAGTTTCAGATATAAGTTAGATTACATTAGAGATGGGCCTAAGTCCCATCTTATACTTCGTGGTCCTAAATGTCAGCGACGAGTGAAGAATTTAGAGGGGAATCACTGTTGCAGATGCATGGTAGTGACAGTAGAGAGCCGGGTCAAGGAGGAAACCTTATCGCGGCGCCCCGATTTTCACACAAATTCCTTCGAAAATAGATACTGCCTCCCTCGAAGGGAACTCTGACAAGGCAGTCCGACAACACCAAATATTTTTACATGGGTTTACGCTACCCGAGGGCTACCAACTGCCCTTCAACCCTCGGGAACTACTTAAGGCCAGATACGGGGCCGAAATTAAAAAATGGTTGATGACAAACGACATGGTCTGAGGTAACGGTGGGCTGCGCTCCCAAGAGGTCACCATATGTCACAATTGCCTTATGGATCGCAAGCAATATCGGATACCTTCGAGAGGTGCAAGCGGACGTCCGGGACGACAAAAATCCGAATACCCAACCAACCCACCGAGAAACGAGCAGCTCACGGGTTTTCACCAGGGACCTACCAGCAAGCATCTACTGCTAGGTCCATCACACCTAAGGTGCACAAACACAAGGAAGATCTTACAATCGACGGAGACATCGAGAAGAACCCTAGACCTACATCAAGATTCCCATGTGGCAAGTGCCATAAAGGAGTAGGTTACAGCAGGAAGTTCTGGTCAATACAATGTTCTAAATGCAACACTTGGTGGCACGGGAAATGTGTCAATCTAGAGAAGGTCAACTACAAAATATACAGCAAGTACAATACATGGAAATGCAACAGATGTTGCATTCTTTGTATTGACAAAGAAAAAAGGAACAAACTCAAAGAAAACAAAAAGAAAATCAATCAAAGAAAGAGGAAATATAACAACCACAGACAAGAAAGTATCATCAACATACTGCAATGGAACATCGAAGGGGTTAGGAGCAAAAAAGAAGATCTAATCAACATCATGAGCAAAGAAAAAATCGACATAGCTATACTTCAAGAGACCCGGCTTACGAACAACATCAATCTGAGAATCCCGAACTTCAAAGACATCAGAGAAGACAGAAAAGTAGGAAGGCCGGTCCTGTTGAAGACGAAAACAAAGGAGGTGGTATTTTTACACTTATCAGAGATGGAATAGGAATCACGATCATCGACACACCTAGTTCAGCAGATGATGACAACACAACCGAAATTCAAACGACAGAAATACACAAAAAGGCAGGACTATCAGGATTACCAACGTTTACTTACCACCGATCAGAAAAACAACAGCGGATCAAAGAGAAGAGAAATTCAAAGCTGAAAAACTACAATGGAAAAACACGGACCTCATTGCGGGTGACATGAATGCGCATGCAGAAGAATGGGATACAAGAAAAGAAAAATACGAAAAAGGCACCAAAATCTATGACGAAAGCATCAGGAACAGTTACAAAATCTTAAACAGCAACACTCACACCTTCACTTCTCGCACACATGGGACTAGCAGTAGCCCCGATGTTACTATCTGCAAAAGAAGTATTAGCAGCAGCATCAAGTGGAAAACCTTGCAAGACGGAGGATCGGATCACCTCCCTATTCTCATCACAGTAGACAAACCTGCAGGACAAACACACAAGACAAAGACATAAACACTAACAACAAACAAGACACCTGGAACTATAAAAAAGCTAACTGGCAAAAGTTCAAAGAAAACATCATCTCTCAGTTAGATAACATCAACACAGACAACCAAAAGGCGAAAGAAAAATGGGAAACATTCAAGAACATCACTCTCAAAGCAGCCAAAGAACACATACCGAAGAAAGGGGCAAGAAAGGGCAAGATATGGTGGAACGATAAATGTGAAAATGCAGTTCAAGAAAGAAAAGAAGCAAGGAAGTTAACAGAAAGAGACCCTAAAGAAAAAGACAAATGGCTGGAAAAAAGCAAAATAGCAAGAAACATCATTCAAGAAGAAAAGGAGACATGCTGGAGAGACAAAGTCAAAAACTTCAACTGTAAAACAGACAGAAAAAGCTGATATCTTGATTAAACACTATGCCAAAGAAAGCAGAATCAACAAATACAACCCTATACAAGAGAGAAGGACAAAAAAAGATGCCATCACTGACATCAAGAAAACATGCATCAACTGTAAAGACAAAAAAACAGGCAGCTGTGCTGAATTCAACATCAATGAGCTTGAGAGAGCGTTACACAGCTCTAAAGAAGGAAAAGCACCAGGAGAAGACGGAGTATCGATAGAAATGCTCAAAAATCATCCAGATGAGGGGAAAAATTTATGCTAGACATCATCAACACAAGCTGGAAAGAAAAATATCTACCTCAAGAATGGAAAAACGGGCTTATCATCCCTATACTCAAAGAAGGGAAAGATGTCACTCTACCAGAAGCATATAGACCCATAAGCCTCACCAGCAACATCTGCAAAACAATGGAAAGAATGGTATAAGTCAGACTGAACTGGATAGTAGAAAAAAATAACATCATCAAACCGGAGCAAGCAGGTTTCAGAAAACACAAATCAACATCGGACCAAATTATCAAAATCCAGCAGAAGGTGATAGATGGATTCAACACCAAAGGCAAGAACGCCAAAAGCAAGAGAACCCTTATGATTCTGTTTGACTTCAGCAAGGCCTTCGACAAGGTATGGAGAGAAGGTCTCATCTGGAAACTGAACAAATCAGAGATACCTACTTGTATGACTAAATGGATAAACGCTTACCTTAGTGGGAGACAATACGCAGTGAAAGTTGGAGACGAGAAAAGTAGGAAAAAACTATTCAAAAACGGTGTTCCACAAGGAGGGGTGCTTAGCCCCAAGCTTTTTACACTTTTCATAAATGACATGATAGAAGACCTTGGTGAGGACATATTCTGCAGCATGTTTGCAGATGACCTGGCTATCTGGACCACTGGAGACACACCGGAAGAATGCAGGAAGAAAATTCAACCGGCAATAGACAAACTTGAAGCCTGGGCCAACAAATGGAGAATGGAACTAAACGAGAAAAAGACAGAATATATCTTATTTACAAACTGGAACAAGAAATGGAAATAGGAAGGAAACATCAAAGTCAAAGGTAAGAACATTACGAAGAATGATAATCCTAAGTTTCTAGGAGTCACCTTTGATTGGAATCTCTCATTCAAAGAACATATCAATAAGACCAAACAGAAGATGAACAGGAGAATGAACGCGCTTAGGGCGGTCTCCAATAAAACCTGGGGGTGTAAAAAAGAAGACCTAAGAACACTTTACATCGGATTCATTAAATCTGTAGCAGATTATGCTGGAGCTGCCTGGCTCACCACAGCGAGCGACACAGGCATTAAAATTATTGACACAATACAGAACAAAGCTGCTAGACTCACTACAGGATGTCTCAGCAGCACTCAACAGAACAATCTACTTATTGAAGCCAAGGTTATTCCATTCACTGAACAAGCAAAAGTCTTATCTGCCATAGCCCAAGAGAAATTCCTTAGAGACACCAATGGGTCTAATCACAACATAGCCCAAGAAGAAAGTCATCAAAGAACAAAAAGGGAAACGAAGAACAAATGTTGGAGAAGCATGGCGAACCACTGCAGAAAAGAATGGGACATCGCAGACATGAAAAGAGAAAATCTCCTACACTTCCCTAGTATCCCACCATGGGAAGAGGAAGCAAAAATCAGATTCAAGACACAACTGCTAGACAGCACTTACAAAAATGACAAACCAGACAAACTTGAAGAAGACGCTAAACGCACTATCGAAAATGTCACCAAAGAAGCTGATGTTATTGCGTGGACGGACGGTTCCGTTCAAGAAAATCAAGAGAATAGTGGAAGCGGAGCCTACATAGAGTGGAAACACGACAAAACGAAGAGATTCAAGAGACAGCTGGAAGGATATGTAGCAGCTACAATGCTGAAATGAGAGCGGTTGGGATTGCTACAAGACATCTCAAAGGAAAACCTAATGAAGGAAAAGATATGAAACATATCACCATCATTCTAGATAATCAAGGATGAAGGCTCAATCCAAAGGCTCAAAGAAGGTCCCCAATGCCAAACTGAACAGACGGCCGACATGATATGGGACAACTTACAGGACATGGGGAAAAATGGGTGTGATCACTTTTCAATGGGTTCCAGGGCATATTGGTATTGAGGAAAATGAAGAAGCGGATAGGATTGCTAAAGAAGCAAGCAAAATCATCCAAGATCAAGCCAAAATCAATTTCAAGACTATCAGGATGAGCATCAAAAAGAAAGCAAGGCAGAACTGGCAGAAAAAATCACAACACACGGAGTGGAAAAGTCTGAACAAAGAAAAAGAGAAGAATATGACAAGGAAAGAGAGAGTGTTCCTGGCTCAAGTCAGAACAGGACACTGCTACATCGCCAAAGCTTACAGACACAGAATTGGTCTGGAAGAAGATGGGTGTTGTATTTACTGTCAGGAAGAAGACACCATCGACCACATCATCAACAGCTGTCCGAAATTCTTCGAACAGCGGGAGAATTACCTGGGCAGTAGAATTACTGCTCCGAGGTCCCAGAAACCCGACGAGCTGCTCAACTATCTCAAGGGAATCGGCCTCTACAAGGCCGACTGACATGCCAAGCGACAGGGTTAATAAAAAAATGATACACCAGAGAACAGAAAAAGCAAACTCAAAGACTTCTTTCTTTGAGTATTTGGTTATTGTCGAACCACTCCACCTGCCACAATAATCCAACTACCAAAAGATGTCAATCTTCCAATCCCCGACAACCTCAACTGTGTGAAGCCGTTACAGCTGAGGAACTATACTCAACAAGTTTTGCTTTTACGTTGGGATTGTTGAGAAAGCTCAAGTTCACAAATAAAAGCTCATAATATTATTTGTAGACTGTCGTAAACCTTTGACTCCGTTACACGCCAGAGTATTGGTCCGATCTTAAGAGCATCCAATGTTCCCGAGAATCTGGTTCATGGGATAACATCACTTTACGAAAACACCGAAGTAGTTGTCCTCCCTTCCGATGGTCTTTCACACAATATCAGGTGCATTGCAAGGTGATACCCTAACTCATTTGCTATTTGCAATCATCTTCAATTGAGTCAGTAGAACATCGCCTCCTGAGAACTATCACGGAATTGTGTTAAGCAGAAGGTGGGGTAAGCGTCACCCGGTAAAGAAACTAGCGCTCTGGCCTATAATGCCGATGACCATTGCGTTAATCTCGTTAAGTGAAGGAGACGTACAGTTAATGCTGAGCAGTTCAACAAGAACTGCAAATCAATGCAACGAAGATAGTTGCGAGATGAGAGAGGTTCTCAACATCCCTCTTGACCTTGATCTCAACATTAAACATATAGCTCGAACACAGACCATCAACTACCCCTTTTAAGGTGGCAACAGTTTGTTTACATAGGGAACTCAATGACTAACTGTAGAGTCAACTTTAGCCTCAACCAAGCCTTGGCATGACAGAGAACTTCCAATCACACGCTCTCCTTAACGATCAGAAGTCGCGACTATTCCAAACAATAATTGAAACTGTACTTAGGTACTACTTAATAATTCAAACATATGTACGATAACTGAGGCACTCCAGCTTGGATGAGTGCCACTCAAGGCTTTTTCGATCAGTATTTAAGATTCCTTGGTCTTTGCGTGTCCCTAACGATGAACTCTATAACCGTACAAGATTTAAGTCCCCAGTGAACTACTGCCAGAACAATGACGTAGGCTGGCAGGCCATATCATCAGGCCGCAGAGGCTTACTGCCCCAACCGGTTCAGCAAGTTCTGTGCTAGCGGTCATCAGAATCGAATTGAGAAGATGGTAAGTCAGAAGAATTTCTAGTGCTTATATTTGACGAGTGAATAC